>KZ506545.1:127748-157524 GCA_002844005.1 Limosa lapponica baueri
ACTTTGTGTACAGCGGTGAAAAAATTCACATTCCTGAATGAAGTGTCTGGGAAACAGGCTGACATACCCATGAGTCAGAGCCAGCCCCTTCCTCACCACAGCAGACTCTTGGGGGCTCTCCTCCTCCTCCCTGCAGGTCCCATGTGCCGCCGCGGCAGAGTCTCCTGCAGGGTTTGCTTTGGCCTGTGCCTGTGAGGACACAGCGCAGGGTCAGACACGCTGCTGGGGCGCCGGTGGATGCCATGGGGAGGATACTGCCCCTGCCCCCTCATTGCTGCTCGCTCCTCCCTCAGCCCACCCAGCCCCCAGAGACAGCCACATTTCTGCACGCACTTCCACCCAAATGGTCCGGGGTGAAAGAGCTGCCCTGGCACGGGAAGCATTTGTCCCTGGAGGGGACACGGGCATGTGGCTGTGCTGGGCGACTGGAGGGGGCAGCCAGAGGCGGGGAAAGCCCAGGGTTGGGCAGGAGAGCCCTGTTCCCAGACCCGACAGCCCCCTTCACCTGGTGTGACCCACCCCTGCTCCGCTGCTGCTGTCGGAGCTGCAGACCTGCGGTGTCTGGGGACGGCCCTTCCTTTGCTGCCAGAACTGCAGCTTGGCTGACGGCATGCGTGTTTTTCTCCATGCACAGGAAGGGTTATTGGATGGTAATAAAATTATCAGTGTTTAAAGAATTGCCGGCCACATCCTCCACAGGTACAGAGCAGCACCTGCAGAATCCGACCCGTTTCCTTCCAGGAAAATCACAACTCGGCCACGCTGGGTGACTTGCAATGTGTTTTGCAGGAGTGCTCAGAGAAGCGGATGCAAGGGAGCATGTTCCCTACTTCTCCATTCATCTACTACTACGATGATGAGCACGACATCAAGAAAAGAGCGAACAGGTTGCAACGGAAGGCTGCAGGTACAGTATATTTTGGGAGATCCCTCCTGCCTCTCAGTTCTTTGAAATACTTCCTTCCGCACTTGCTGCTATTAGAAATATTGTGGGATTATTTTCGTGTGTTTCATGAGCTATAGGGATTGGAACAGGCAGTCTAACAGCAGTGAAAGGTTTGTGACTTTATTCATCTGTGTCTACCATGGGGATTTATTGCGTCAAAGCCACTAGGTGGGCATTGTCAGGCGTTTTCACTCTAGAAAACCCATTGACATTAAAAATGCTATAAACTAACAGGAAGAGGATTAAACTTGGTTAAGATTCTGGTCTACTGACAGGAAAAAAAACACTATGAAAAAATGTATCAGAGATATCAGAGTCACATATTTTTTTCTAACTAACTTTATACATATATGGGAAAGCTCTGATGGGTTGGACTCTAGGTTTTAGGTGTTCTGCATGGATATTGAGATAAACTGCTGTGTTTTACAGAACTGCAGGAAGCCGGCCTTCTACCAGAACAGTCAGAGACACCGTGGCAGGAAGAAAAACATGGGGGGCACAGTCATAAGAAAAAGAGCAAGCCCTGGAAAGAGCACAGGAAACATGACAAAGATGGCAAGTGTCACAAAAAGATGAAGATGTCCCGAGCAGAGAAACACAGAGAAGAGAAACGCAGAAGTGATTTTGAAGTCAGCCGCAATTTGGAGGAGGACTTCCCCAGAGGGTGTAAAAGGCAGGCACGCAAGGGCAGCAAAATCCGACACAAGTCCATTTTCCAGGCATTCTCAGGCAGCAAAACCGCGCAGGGGCCTCTGGAAGGTGCTAAAAGGAAGAAGAAATGGAAAAAGCAGAAAGACGATAGTCCTGATGTCAACGAGAATTTATTCCTCATAAAACAGAGGAGGAAGAAGTCCAAACAGAAATCCTGGTGATGAAGAAGGGGATGGGTGGCACTGGTTATTGGCTCTGGCTCTGCTTTATGTTTATTTTCGTCCCTCTTTAGCACACTGAATTCGAGTCCGTCCCCGACGCCGGCATGTCTGGGCACCAGCCACAATCCAACGTCCATCTCTGCTCCCGAACAGAGCGCTGTGTCTGTGGGAACAGCCCACAGGTGGGATGCAGGGCTCGTGCCGGGAACGCTGCACTTCTCAGTAGCCCCAGAATAGGCTGTAATGTTATTTTCTTTGCTTGGGGGGTGGGAGGGAAAGGGGCCATGGTGGGTTTGGTAGGTTTTGTTTCTTCACCAGTGGGATGTTGCTCTGCCTTCAGGAGCAGGCTCTGCTGCTGGGGATCATGATGCCTTCAGAGCTGACGCTGGAGGGGGAAACTGGGGATAGAGCTCAGGGATATAGGTGTAAAGCACGTTCCCTGTGGCCACTTAATCCTCTCCGGAGCGCAGCTGGGCAGTTTTTTTCTCCTCTGTCCCTCCTGGAAGGTGCTGTGAAGTCGTTGCCTTGCACTTGGGGCCGTGGCGGTCTCCCACCTCGTGCTCCAACGTGGTGGTGGGTCCATTGAGCCGCCCAGCGCCAGCGAGCTCCGCGCGAGCCCCTTCCCCACCCCAGCCGACTCTCAGCACCACAGCAGGGATGGAGCAGAATTAAATACGTCCGTGTTCCCCTGGATGTGGAATCTGTTTCTGGAGGAAAAGTAGCAGAGTATGAAAAATGTACTTGATTCCAGACATACTGTGCTAAAATTTAATAATTTTTTTAAAGACAGTTATTTTTGTACACTGGAATTAAACAAGTGTGTTGTTAAAAGCTTTGTAAGAATAAATGCTTCATCAAAGGAACAACCTAAATAAAACTTTACATGGGGGATATAAAAACCACAGGTTTGTTCTACATTTTCTTGCATTACCAAGCATAATTAAAAACACTGTCTGCTTCTCTTTGCTGAGCAGAAACTACATCACCTCTGGCAAGAGATTTTCTGGTTTTGAAAAGGAAATTATGTGTATTTTACTCATTCGTGGCCTGCTCTATACCTTACCACTGCTTTGGCTAAGGCTTAGCAAAACTAATGGCACAATTTCATAAAGGTGCATCTCTGCCCTTAATTCTTACTCACAAACGAGCCTTTGGCCATGGTTGTGCTTTAAAATTAGAAAGTATTTGTAACCTGTGCTAATGCAGGGGTCTCTGAGGATGCGAAATGGGTACTTTAGGAAAAAATCAGTTCTGCCAGTAGTATTGCCTGCTGGTACTCCCTAAATTTCATTGGCGTTTTGTTTGGCAAAGTCACCGGAGAGAACACTGGTGTTTTAGTGGCTGTGTCACCTCATCCCAGGGGTGTGTGGGGTCGAGCTGCACCCACGCAGTGCTCGGGAACCCAGTGCCTGGTTTTGATTAAGTGTGTCTGTGTTGGCAACTGAAATTTACTTTTGCTGAACTTTGCTGATTACTTAATTGAAAAGTTCTTGGTGATTTGAAAAAGTAAGTCACTTTTAGCCCTAATGAAAAAAGTAATAAATTAATTCCGCTCCTGAAAAGACTTGCCCCTGACACTGGAACTCAACTCCTCCCACGTACTGTGTTTTACATCCCTTTTTATCAGTACCTGGTTCTGTTTGAATAGAAGTCTCCAGCAGCCTTTAGCTGAACCAGCAGGTGGGCGGGTGGATGGAGAAGGAGGGCTGGGTTAGATTGAGTGCTGGGATCAACTCCAGCTTCTCCAAGGCACCGGTTTGGTTGTGTGGCCAGCAAGGCTGTCATGGGATGAGTAAATCTCTTCTCCAGGAGCTGCACCCTTTGAAGAGCCACCAGTAGCTCAGGAGACCATCTTCCTGCAAGAGATGGATGGCTCCGGTGTCCCCTCTGTCTGGGGGAACATAATGAGCCTGTTCATGGACAGTGTGGGGATGGACAATCTCTGCCCTCACAAAGGGTGGTGCTGCAGCTGCGCTCAGAGGGTCATGTCCCAGTTCTGCCTCCAGGGATAACCACAAAGCACACAAGTACGAAAACAGAGATTGGGCAACGCCCCTGCCCCACGGTGAGGCAGATTTTAGGGAATCGCCTCCCAGAACTGTTTTCTCCATTGTTTTCAAGCTAATATTCAGTAAGTTTGGGGCTTTTTTTCCAAAGTAAAAATGACTCAGTGAAATTGTGGCCTCGCCATTTTCCCCACAGTACAGCAGTGTGGTGAGGACTGGTCCATGCGCTGGAGGATGCTGAGATCCTCCACACCTCTTCTTTACTGAAGAACGTCAAGAGCAGGTAGTTTTCTTCTTCACTGCCTGGCCACTGGAGCAGCTGTGTTTGCAGCGGTGTCCAGGAGGCCAAGGAGAACACTGTGAACTGCAACAGCATCTCACAAGAGATGGCTCTGAGCCCTCGGTCAGTTTGTGAGGTGTTTTGTGGGTGCTGTGGGGTAAAAGCTATAAAAGAAATGAGAGAGTCGCTCTTAGCTGTGAGGTCGGCAGAGCATTATTCTGATGGCCACCAGGGTAGCACACTCTGGAGAGGTTCGTCGCATAGGTCTTCTCTGAGTCTCTCCCTCTAACTGCCCCCGTTCCACCATTCTTGTCTGCGTTTCCAAAGGAACCTGCAAGGCAATAACCAGCACCATGTACCCCTCCCACAGGCATCCTGCGATGGCTTTATCTGGTGATGTGTTCCTCAGCCCGGCCAGTGCGCAGGGTGATGTGGTGAAATTGCTCAGCACAAGAATTCTGCCCATACCCACGCTGCCGGGTCTGCTGCGGGATGGCGAGGCGGGAACTCCAGCGGCACAGCCCGGCGCGTAGGAGCTGCCGATGCCCTCACGGTGCCCGTGGGCACTGTCCAGGGGGGGGCCAGATGTGGAGCGAGTCCGAGTTTTCCCCAGCTCCCCCTCCGAAGTCAAGGTGCCTGGTCCCTGGCAGGAGTTCAGCCAGCTGGGACTCCCCACTTGTTTCTCTGAGGCTCAGAGGCTTCAGCCAACAATGCTCCACCTTGGACTCTTCTTTCAAAACCAGTTTTGAGCTGGTGAGCAAACCCCTGCCTTGTCATGGAAAGGCAACGGTGGAAAGTTCAGGCAAAGTAACTTACACGGGAGCTTGGGTGAAACCCAGAGAAGCCTCCTGTAGGTCATGGCTCTGCCTGTCACTGGGGTGGCTGTTGCCAGCACCAGATGGTGCATTGTGGTGGAAACATCTCGCTTTCCCTCCAAGTCCCAGTCCTACAGACACCTGGCTTTTGCTCTGATAGATGTCTGTTGCGTGTGGTTGCAAGAACATGAGCAAAAGCACAGAAAAAGTGGGGTATTTAGGGCCATGGGAAGAGAAGATAAACCAGCAGCATTTGGAAGGAGGTGGGAGATGGATGAAGGAACTCCCTCTGGCAGCCTTGCAGGTGAAAGCCAGGACCTGAGTGGGGAGCAGTGCCACGGTACAGATCCCAAACCGTGGTAAAAGAGACAAGATACTGCAGCAACAGACAAACTGGAGCATGAACCACAAGTCCACTCCGGTCACTGCGGGGTGAGGCATCGGCTCAGATACTGACTGGTGTCAGGCTTTGCAGATGAAGACAGAGCGGATCTGCTCTAGAGGGACCACCAGAGAACATGGAGCAGAATCAGAGGGTTCAGGTAGTGCAGCTGGCGAGGAAAGAATGGCACGAACAAGGCTGGTTTTTCCAGAGAAAATCAGCTGGGTAAATAAGGTGGAAAGGAAAATGGCTGTTCTTAATACGGGGATGACCAGGGCAACAAAGCACCTGCTTAAAGAACAGAAAGAAAGGTGTAGCTGAGACACTACTTAAAAAGACCTTAAAACGGTAAAGACGACAAGTGGGCTGCAGCGGGTTGTCTGAGGAGGGCACGCAGTCCTGCTGTGGGCTTCAGGGAACATCTGCCAGAGATGGTAGAGGTGGTGGAGCTCGGTGGCTGCACGGACGGCTGAGGTCCCTCCTTCACAGGTCTCCCCGCAGCCCGGACAGCAGTGCCCTCAGCTGCTCTTGGGCAGAGCGAGGTCCATCACGCCCCTGGCCAGGCACTGCTGGAATCCAGAGCAGGAGAACCAGGACTCCGATGTCCCACCGGCTGCGTGGGCCTGCCCCATCCTCAGCAATTGCTCCCCAGCCTGAAACTCAGTGCCCCACATCTCACAGCTGGTGTGCTCTGCTCCAGCTTCAGAACCTTCTCCGACGGGGTGCTGGAGCCTCCTGGCACCTGGGACCAGCAAGGAGCTGTGAGACAGCACGGCTTTGTCCCTCGCCAGCCATCAGGGCTGTGGCAGGACCCTTGTTTGCAGACAGTTTTCCAGCCCCGGAGACGGAGTCCCATGGTGCACACCCAGTCAGTGAAACTTCTCCCAGGTCATTACACTCCATATGGACCAGTCAGGACTATCTCCGCTTCCTGCTGGAGAAGAACAACCAGGGTCTGCTCTGTGTGCCCATGGCAGAGGTCTGTTCCTGGGTCTCTTTCTTGTGCCACTGCAAGCCAAAGAGGTCGTGTCCGGCACCAGCGGGTGCTCACTGGTAACCAGTGCCTCCCAGCACGGCTTCTGTCTGGCAGGTGACAAATTTTACAGAACTTGGTGTGAAAATAATGCAGTTGAAGATGGTTTTGCATGAGATGAGAGGACAGAGTAAGGAAAGTGGCAAGAAGTGGTGGTGGGAGTTCCACCAGCAAAAACTGTCACCACATTAGGCACTAGTTAAAGGAAAGCTCTACATTAAATCCTGCTCTGGACCAGGGGACTCGCAGACTGTTGCTTTCATCAAGCTCCATTTTATCCTATTAAACCAAAATGTACTTCAGCCTGTCATTCCTCCCACCTGCTTTTCCCCCCTCCTTTAAAGAGCTGTCACTCTTTACTCCAGAGATGCCTGGGACTGAAAAACGTGCTTGTCCCAGGAGAGGACGGTGTCTCCAGGTCACAGTTGACGTGCCCTGGTGAAGCAGCAGGAGGAAACCTACATTGTGTGAATAAATAAAGGGCCGTAGCTCAGCCCAGGCTCTGTGGAGGAGACAAGATGGATGGATCCAAAGGTCAGAGTCTTGTTTGATAATGGGGGCAGTTGTCCCAGGAGTGAAGAGGGGACAAGAGAGTATTTGGTCTATCATTTGTTGCAGCCACTGCACAGCAAGATTGAGGAGGGAAGGAGTGCTGCGACTGGAGGTGTACATCTCCACAGCACATCGGTGTGCACTGGGCAGGGATTAAACCTCTCTTTGGGGCACAGTGGAACAGAGGGCTGGCTCCTCTTGAAGCTGTTATTTCCCTGAAGTCTGCCTAAAAAATATCAATATCTCACTCTCTCTCGGCTCAAGCTATTGTAGAATCTGCTGGGAAAGTCATTCACCCAAGCATGTCTGAGCCACAGCCACACTGCACCGCGCCACTGGGACCAGCGACCACCGGCCCAGACACTGAGAGCCACCCCATGTGTCCCCGCACAGCCGGTGACACCTGGGGCCATGGCTGTGTCCAGCCCGGAGCCCTTGCGCCTGCCCGCAGAGGAGGGGTCTCAACCCCACAGCAGTGAGGGGAAGGGGACCTGCTCCCATGTCACCAGCACCATGCGGGTCTCCAGCCACATCCTCAGGGAAGCACCAGGCATGAGCATGGTCCTGCTGGTAGCAGGACCAAAATCTGGGGCTTCCCCCACCAGACAACGCTGTGACCGGGTGTGGGGTACCATGTGGGTCTGACCGGGGTCTGCTGCCTCCTCGGGCCATCACCGCTCCTCCGGCAGCAGCGCTGGGTACGCTGTCCTGGCCACCACAGCTCTCCAAGTTGTCAAGAAGCCGGTGAAGGTGTTTGCTCCGCAGGGTCCCTGCAGCAGAACATTGATGCCTGAGCTCCCGGTGGCATCAGGACACCACAGTGCGGAGCCGTGTCCCAGTCCTGCCCGGTCAGAGGCTGCCGTGGGAGCAGAGGGAGCGGGGTGTCCTGGTGCCGAGGACATACGGGCTGGGGGACTGAGGAGGGATTATTTATCACCCCATTCTGTTGTTGTGGAGCCAAAGCCCTGACACGTACACCCAATACCTGCTGCACAGCCAGGAGCTGAGCCCAGGCACAGCACCCATTGCCCCTAACACCATCCTTCCCCCAGGCAAGGAGCTGCAGCTACACCACTGGCTCGGCAGCCCTGGAGCCTTCAGCCCTTGGCCTTTGCCAAGAAGTGGTCTCTTGCTGTCAGCACGACTCAGAGGACACCACTGCCTCCCGCTCTGGCAATCCTAACCCGGTTTGTCTGATAGACACTGTGCTGTGTTTTAAGGCAGCAGCCCTGGTCTCAGCTGGGAAGAGGAGAACCTACCACCTCTGGTCTCTGCCAGACACGCAGGACCTGGTGTCCCCCCATGGCCTGAGCAGCCTCCATCATGCCGTGCAAGCCTGGGAGTGTGGGCTCAGCCCCAGCACCCACGATGGCCACCACAGATGGCTGTTGTCCATCCTGGCAGAGGTGACCGCAGGGCAGGAGCCATGGCAGGCAGATGGGCAGAGCTAATGGGGTGGCATTGAGCCACTGAGCTGGGCACATGCCCTGGGAGCTGGCTGGAGCATGGAGGATGCTGCTCAGGGTCACAGAAGCTGCTGGAGGCCAAATCCCTGCAGGGAGGCAGCTGTGGTTACTTCCCACCACAGCACAGCAGAAGGGGTGGAAGCCACGCTGTTTTGGGACCATTTTCTCACTATGGGGCAAGGAATGGGTTTGTCCCATGACGGCAGGGATCCCTGCTCCTCCCCAGAGGCAGCAGAGTTGGGGTCAGGACCCCCAGATGACCTGTTGAGCTGATCCCATCAAGCAGTGGGTGTAAGTGTGGCTGTGGTGCCCGCAGGGAGCAGGACACAATTAACTGGCTTTCTCTCCGGTCATTTTGCTTCCCCAGCAGCTCTGGAGCAGACCCAGCTCTGACAAGCCAGGTCCTGCCCATGGTCATCCTGCCCATGGTCATCCTGCGGACCCATGAGCCTCGGGACGGTCTCACTCTTCCCAACCGACCTCGTTCCACCCACACCCCACTGAATAGCTCTTCCAAGTGCGATGAGTTTTTGCTCCGTGAGCGAAAATCCGATCCCAGGTTCAGTTTGCCTGAACTGGTGGATGAAGACACCTCCTCCCCTCAGGCCTTCGCAGGCAGGATCAGCATGGCAGCGCTCACACCGCCACAGCTCACAAATTCACTGGATTCTTCTGCCAGCGGGTCAGCATCCCCACCAGAGACTGGACCCTTCCAGAGCTGGGTTTGCTTCTTGTGCAGAGGGGTTTCTCCTTCCTCACCCGCTCCTCGCCGGTGCTCTCACTGAGACCCCACCACCTGCTCACTGCCAGGGGTGCAAAGGGCACGATCCAGCCTCCGCAGAAGGACTTCTCCTGGTGGAAATGGGGCTATGTTCAGCTCCCAGTGTCTGTGTCGGTTTGAGCGATGATTTGAGCAGGGAATTGAAATGGTCAGTCTGGATCAAACCCTGTCCACTTCCTCAGTGTCCTGGCACAAGCCTTCTCAGGTGTTCTCCAGGAGGGAATCTCTTGCTCTGCAAAAGTTATTAAATGACAAAAAATGCATCAGGGTAAGGAAGCGTGAGTGAGGGAAGCTGCCCACAAGGACGAGGTGCTCTGTGAGCTGCTGCTGCCCAAATGACAGCGGGTGGACTTCCTACAGCAACACTGGAGCAGGAGGAACATCACCCTGAGAGTCTGTCTCCAGCATTATGACTTCCTATCACTGGGTCCTGCAAAAGTTCATTTTTGTCCTGTACTTTGGGGCTTAGGAAGAACATAAGCTCCAAGAATCCCACTGTATGGGAAATTCTGCACATGCTGAAGCAGACCAAGCAGAGCTTTATCCTCCTCCCCTTGCTTGTGTGCTAAGAGGTTTCTATTGGACTCTTGCTGGATTTCCTATGCACAGTGGTTTTTCATTTTGTCTTATAATTTTTCCTTTAATGATTTACTTTCAACAAAAAAAAAAGTCAACACCAAGCTATAAAATTATGTATTTTTAAAAATACACACACTCACACATTCTGAGCTTTTTTTAACTTTTAAAAGTTATTATTAGTTATTATAAAAGTTATTATAAATATAATAACTTATATATAACTTATTATAAATATAATATAATTTATAAATTATATTATAAAAGTTATTATATTAGTAACACTGTCTCAGTTAAAGGTAAGAAGCACTAGCTAAAGGGGATGTTGTGCATAGACCAAACATCTTTAGATGTAAGATCAGCTTTAAAGTGCTGATTTGGCACCTGAAATCCTCTTCTTTTCTGTCTGCTACATGGGTGCAAGGAAGCCAGTGGAGTTCAGACTTATGCCCAACCTGTGCTGCCCAGACAGGCAGAAGTGTCTCCGAGGAGTGTGGGGGCTGAAGAGCTGTCGCTCCCAGTCCTGCGCCTGTCCTCAGCCCGGGCAGAACGTTGAGGCAAGAAGACACAAGCTGGCAGCTGTGCCTCCCTCTGCTCCTCGCCACCGGCACGGATGAGGATGTCCTGAAGAGGGATGGAAAGTCTCCTCGCCTTGGCGCAGCTTTTTCAAGGCTTTGGGGGAGCAGGAATTGACTCCAGCTGCTGCTGACAGCGCTGGGAGCCGCCGGGCCATTGGCCATGCTCCCAGGCCGTCGTGGCAGCCCCAGGCGCCGGCGGGGAGCGGGGCGGTGGCAGGACCCCAGGGTGATGGCTGGGACAGGCCACCGGCGATGGGGTGGGGGTGACCCTGAGCACCCGCAGCACAGAAGAGCCTGCAGGAACCTAGGCGGTGGCAGAGTGGGGTCCAGCTCCGGGGACACGCGGCAAAGCCCACGGACCCGCCAGGACCAGCCGAGCACCCGCGGCCCCTCGGCACCACCCCACGCTCAGACCCGCCAGTCCGGCCACTGCGACCCCAGTCACCCCGCTGCCCCGTGTCACCGGTCCCCAGCGCGCGCGCTCAGGCACCTGCCCTGACTTTGGCACGGCTGCCAGTAATTGCACTTTTTTGCATTGCAAAACGATTATTAGCACCTCAGTTCATTATCAAAGCAAATTTAATTTTTCAATGTAAAGGAGCCAGTTGTATTTATAAAGGAAACACTGTTGATATAGCCAGAAAAAATTAATTCATGACAAATGTAAGGAAAATTAATAGTCTTTAACCAGGACAATATTTGACTGTGTCTAATTGTGCTTTGCCGGGTAAAGTACACTATCTCTGAAAAGTCCTGACAGAGATTCTTGCAGAAGCATTTTACACTTCTTTTGATGAAACTGCATTTAAACATTGGGGTTTTTAATTAAGCTTGTACCAGTTTGGTCAAATCATGTAAAAACTGTTGTGGAAACTCAGTATTCTCTGGCATGTTTGTGCGCTGGCAGAGGCGCTGTGTACACTCAGGACGGTCTCCTCTAATCCAAACCCCTCAGGCAGAAAAAAAGAAGAGGGAGAGGACAAAACACCAGGGGCAGGAGGGCGGCGCAGAGCCCCTGGACGGCGGGTGAGGTCCTGCCTGTTAGGACAGTGGCCGGGGCCTGCGGACAGCGGCCGTGGTCATCTGGTGCTGCATCCAAGCCACTATCTGCCGCTGCCTCCTCTGCCAGCCACCCCTGCACGGGGGGTGCCCCCTCGCACCCTTCCACCAGAGCAGGACCAGGAAAGGGAGTGGGAAGCTGGTGAGATGGGTGATGCATTCCCCTTTGATGGGGAAGCCAAAGAACTGAGCTCTGCCCCAGGGTCTGCTCACCACAGAGGGCTTGTCCCCATTGGTGAAGATGGCCTCGAACAACCAGAGTCCCTGCGCCTTCCCCTGGGCTCCGGCTGGCCCAAATGGCTGTCCCCGCGGTGGACAGACGGGGAGAGCCTGCAGGCTCCTCTCCAGACATGCGCCCACATTCACCCAGGGCAGGACAAGTCCCCAGGTGATGATCTCCACTAGGCAGGGTCTTCCCTGGCAGATCGCCCTCCTCAGGCTGAGCCTGCAGACAAGGGTGGCCACAGGGACCCCGGAAGTGGAAGGTTCAGCAGGTGTTGAGGTGGTGTAGGCATCTCTGCTTCTCCTTAGAAGAAGTTTTCTAGCAAGAACATGCTGACACAGGTGAGGTTTTGAATGATGGGCTCCTTGTGTGTAGCAAGAGCAGGTTCAGCAGAAGAGGCACAAGCCCAGCTGAGGCTTAGGTGCCCCTTGGGTCGGAGCACCAGAAGGTCTGTTTCTGCCTGGTTCTCCAAAGGTTTCCATGTCCCAGCTGTGGCCCAGCCCCTCTACGGCACCTGTTGTCTCCATCCCTTGGACACAACTGCAGCTATCCGGACCGGTAGCAGGAGACCTGCATCCTTCATGTGGAGAAACCCCAGGTGAGACCCCCAGGACGAGGTATGGACTTGTTAACACCTTCCCTGTTACACCTGAGCGGAGGTCCCTCGAGGAGCTGGTTCCAGTGCCAACTCTCCCACCACCTTCACGGGGGCTGTGGAGGCACCAGGGTCCCCAGCCCTCCCTCACCACACGACGTGTCCAGCCCCTGCAGTGCCCAGCAGGTGGATGCTGGTGCGTGACCTGGAGCCAACGCCGGGCTGAAGGCGAATCTCATCTCCTTTGCAGATGTTCTCTTCACCGGCTGCAGCCGACGCCAGTGACAGGAGCTGGGTGGTGGTGGCCAGGGCCACCTGCCGATGGGCTGATGCTTCCTGCTCTCAGGGGAGAGTCAAAGCTTCTCCGAGCTTTGGAAAGGCAAACTGAAGGGCCCCAGGGCATGAGAGCACCAGGCAGGTGGGACAAGCCCCCCAGTTTTTCTTGGGGGGTTGAGAGGGAACATCTGCCCCCCTGCTGTCATCCAACCAGCCCTGGGGACAGTCCCAGCCTCTAACCCTGCCACCGCGCTCAGCTCTCCTCGGGACAGCTTGGAAACGCGCTGTCTTCTCAACTCAGCCTGCCAACTTGAAGCCAATTTGCATTGGATAATTATTTTCAATTAAGTGATAACAATCCTGTTCTGAACAGAAATAATCTTGTCCAAAGGCCAAACAGTTTATCCCGTCTCGGAGATGAGGCTGCAGCTTTGTGCAGGCGCCCATCAGTCTCAGCGCCGTTATCGGCTCGGTGGGGCACGGCTGGTGGCCAGGGAGGGCTATGCACCACCAACTGGCCAGCACAACCCTCTTGAGGTGGCCCCCCCAGCCACCCCTGTGCCCCCAGGTCCTCACCAGCACCTCTTCTCCTGTGCGAGGCCACCAGCACTCCCGCCCTCCCTTCACGCTCCCCACCGGAGAAGGGGGGGGTCACAGCCCCAGAGGTTTTGTTCCGGTCCCTGGGTGGGAGTGGGGCTGCTTTCCATCTGGAGGTCTTGCCCGGCCACTGTCTGTGCCCCTCCTGCCACACCGTGTGGAGCGGGCACTGCGGGTACAGCCAGAGCGGGGTCTGCACCAATTCCCCAATGGGGAGAACTCAAGCTTGTTTCTTATGAAGGTGGCACCTTCTGCTCAGCATCCTCCCCGCCACAGGAGCCATCACGTTGCCCCTGTGAACATGGCGCTGGGTGTGTGCCAGGGTCCAGGGGCCACCGAGGGGCTCACACACACAGCGTGCAGTGAGTGTGGGTGGGTACGTCCCCCAGGAAGCTTTGCCTGTTGCCGTCCATCTTCACGTCGCCATTAGGAGAAGCCAACAAGCAGCACTGCTACCAGCGGAGCATGGAGTCAGCTGCGTCCCATCCTGCCCCGACCAAACTCTGCCCATTTGACAGAAGTCACAGGAATTTGGTGCTGCATTTTGGCAGCTCCAGCGTGTCCCATCCCCAGCAGACACCCAGCATGGCCACACCGGGGCTGAGGCCAGCTGTCCTGGCAGAACTGCTCCTGAGAACGTGACCCCTTGGTCATGGCCATGGCCTGTCCCAGGGGCTGCCCTGCGGCTTCCTCCCTGTTGCCCCTCCGTGTCTGGGGCCACAGCCGTGGGGCAGGCAGTGGCCACGCCGGGGGCAGGGCTGGCGGCGGTGTAGGGGGTGCGGGGGCAGTTGAGCACACACAGATTTCTGCACCACTCTTAGCTGGATGGAAGTTGGGGGGTGTGTGTGTGTGTGTGTGTGTTTTTTTTTTAATCCACCAAAGCCCAGTCAGTTGGGAAGATTGGACTCCGGAGCTCCTGCAAGTGAAAAATAGCAAATCCAATATCTTTTTAGTGGTGTTTTTATATTCAAATTAGACATAATCTCCATGAATAAAATTACTGTTCCCAAAGGGATCATGCCCAATTTAAATGTATAAAATGTCATTAAAAGGGCGCTGGCTTGCTATTAAAATTTAACTCCAGCAAACCCCCAATGTCATTTGTATTATAGTTTCACAATTAAGCCAGAGATGTTGGAAATAATAGTTTTGATGTACAATCTGGTACCATACAGTAGGAGTGCATTGTTCCTGAGAAGACTGCAGCCGGACCTGTCGCTGGAAGCGCGGCTGCATCCGAGCGGTGATGCCAGCAGGGCCGCCGTGGCTCCCGGGGAGGGGGCACCACCACGGCACAGCCGGGGGACGTCTGGTGCTGCACTGAGCCCTCAATGGCTGCTGTCAGCCTGGTCCCACCCAAGACCAATGGCCACAGCAAGGACGTGGCCAGCACAAGAGTCCCTGGGCAAGGGGCTGTGTTGCTCTCCTGTTTTGGCCCACGAAAGCTGGCCCAGACCACACCAGGTGAATGATGCGATAGTCTTCCTTGCAGTATTGCTGTCCCAGAAGCAAATTGCCACCAGGAGGGTGCAAGGGCTGGAGAGTGGCATGGGCAGGGCATGGCCACAGAGCAGAGCCATGGGGCCACTGGGCTCATGCAGTGGCCAGCATCCTCCAGGATGGAAGCCAAGGAGGAGGTGATCGCAGTGGCAGCAGTCCAGGGTCTGGGTCTCCACTGGAGGGACGGGAGCATGTGTGTCACCCGCACAGCTCCACTCCCGAGCCCGTGGTGCCACTGAAAGCATCCAGCAGGACCCAGCTGTGGTGGGGGAGAGGTAGGTGCCCCCTTGCTGCTGGCCCCGGGGCTCTGGCAGCTCCCGGGAGGAGGAGGTGCATCAGCTACAGAGGGTGGTGTGTCCGTGCTGCTGTCCCGTCCAGGCCGTGGACCTCGTCTCTGATGGAGCGCCGGTTCAGGCACCAGGAGCTGCCGGCTGTTTTCCCTCAGTGCAGGGCCAGACCGAGAGAGAACATGCGGGTGTGCTGGAGAAAGGCAGGTGAGCTTCCAGCCAAACAGAGAGCCCCCGAGTTAGCAAATGAGCTAAGGAAAGGTGTTTTCAGTCCCCTTACAGATGGTGACTCTGCTGAGCCCTCCTCATCGTGTCCTACAGTCCAAAAGCAAAACCAGGTAATCCTGAGGGGTGACGGCAACCGCGGGAATGGCCTGGCCTGTCCCAGGGAATGGGGGTCCCGCTCCCCTCACCCGGGCAGGTCTCAGCTTTTACTGAGCACCGGTCGGCGTCACCAAGGCAGCTGCTGACTCGGGACACCAGACAACTGGCCATGGAAAGGTGCGACTGATGTTTCCTACAAAATCCAGCAACGAGAAACGCCCAGATAAAGGCAGCAGGAGCTGCCCCTGTGGAAAATTGGTCACTGGCCCTGGAGCCTTCACTGAATTTGGGCATTGGAGACTGGGGCCTCTTTTACTGAGATGCAAAGGAGGAACAGGAGTCTGAGCGAGCTCTCTGGACCCCTCCAGCTGGCAGTCCTGCCACAGAACATGCTCGTGGTCCCCGGGAGCAGAGCTGCCGCCCTGTGCCACCACCTGATGCCACTGGGCCAGCAGAGCACCTGTCACCCTCCCCGGCCACCCCGGGTCACCTGGGGCACCAGGACACAGCCATGTCCCTTCCCCTTCTCCCCCAAAGCCCAATCCTCACAAAAGCCGGGGTGTTTTCCTGCAAGCAGGAGAAGGCTGCGGGCGCCGTGTTGGTGCCGGTGACATGCCGGGCATCCCGGGCTGCGGCAGGGTGACACGGGCAGCCCGGTGGTGCCCCGCGACCTCAGCAGAGCTGAGGTGTTTCACCTCCCCGAGTCAAGGCAAGACTGTGCAGACAAACATCTACTCCCTTGAAAGGGACTCCTCAGGAAGAGCCTTTGCTCTCTACCAAATAATTACTATGCATTAAAGGGTATAATGCATATTTAAATATGCATTTAACTGTCAGAGTAAGCAGGTGAGTGAATACGCATGTTATAAAAAATACGTGTTTAACTAATATGCAATTAATGGGGCAAAACATTCAAAACTATTTATTACTTCTGGGAACATAACACCTTCGCAAGCATTTTAATTACTGCAGTAATATTCTGAAAACAAAGATCACATTCAGTCTCTCCCACTCTCTCTTCTTTTTCCCTAAAGAACAGCACTATGTTAAAACCTAGCAATCCTATGTGTAGGAGAGAACCATGAAGGAAAACAGAGCGTGCGGAGCCCCGGGAAGGTTGTGATCAAACAACCGGCCACAACAGGAGAAAAGTGAATACCCCAGCATGGGCTTTGCAAAAACCAACCCAGCTCCTGGCCCCGATTGCAGGGGCTGCAGCCCATGGGGATGCATGGCAGGCCATGGGGAGCCACACCACCATGGGACAGGAGGGGACAGGAGGTGCTGCAGCACCTCGGGGTGTCCCCCAAAGCTGGCCCTCCCGGCCAGGCTGGTGGCCACCCCCGGGCTGTGAGAGGTCCCAGCCGCGTGCTGGCGGCAGCACCAGCGACACCAGCGTCACGGTGTCCTCTGCCTGTCCCCTCTCTCGTCATCTGGCAGGCAGTCTCCGGAATTACTACTGGAGCTCGTGGAGTGTGTGCAAAGAGCCGTCGGAAGAGGAATCACTCACCTGAGAGGTGCAGCCGCACTGCCCTGCAGACCCATCACTTCCCAGCAGGTTTATGGGGGTGGGAGAATTTTTCATTGCTGTGATATTTTCCCATCAGCCATTACAAGAAGATGCTGCTGGAGGGAACAAGGAAGAGGCTCCTCCTATGCATGACTGAGCTGCAAGGCCAAATCAAAGGGACAGGTTGTGCCCTGGGTAATTCTCACCTTGATTTCCATGTTGAAACATGATAAGCTGTGTAATAAAAATGCCGTTTCCTTCCCGCACCCTCATGTCCTCACTACCAGACCCCTCTCTGAGCCCAGCCCCGTGGCCATGAAAAACCATCGAAATTGCCATGGCCTCCCCGGACCAGCGCTGTCCCTGTGCACACCGCGGTGGATCCCAAGGGCCGGGGTCTCCTGGCTCACACCGGAGCTGCTGATCTGCCACCACAGCCGTGGCAGAAGGTGCAGCAGAGCTCAATGTGTGGTGGGGACCACCCCACGCATTGGCAGGAGGGATGGGGATCTGTGCCATCAGAGCCACCGTGGCACCATGGTGCCCATCCTCCCAGCTCCAGTCTCTCCGGCCGGGGGCTCCCCTGCACTCGTGGGGTCTCCTCCTGCCCTTGCACGGGCACAATGGGACAGGGGGATGGCAATGACACCTCATGCCAGCTGGCTGTCCCCAGCCCTCCTGCCGTGCTACGCGTGTGCCCTGCGGGCCCAGGGTTCTCCTGCAGCCATGCACCTCCCCAGGGGTGACAAGCTGCCCATAGCTGTCCTGGGAGGCCCTCATCACCCCGGAGCCAGCAGAATGCATCCCAGGGCACTGCTGTGCTCATCCACCCCTTGTCCTTCTGCTGGACCCCCGTGAGGAGCAGCAGGAGTCGTGGTACAGGTCCACAGGGCAAAGCTGTGTCTTCTCCTCTCCTGCAGAGCTGCACCCAGAGACCAGGATCGCCAGTGCACCCCGGGTCCCCCACCGCCACAGCCGCCCTGCCACCCCCAGCACTTCCTGCGCGTCCTGCCCATGGAGGGAGCTCTGCTTGTATCGCCGAGAGAACCAGCAACTTAATGAAAAATACATATTTTTTTTTTTCTTTTACAGGAAGTTTCCAAATTTATGCTAATGTCAGAACACTTCTGAGTCATTAGGTGGCTGACAACACACCAGGTCATATTTTGTGTTAAAATACATGAATCCAAAATGAAAATATTGGCAGATTTAGCATCCGGTGGTCCAGTGGGGAAATGCTCCCATCCGGGCATTTCCAACAATAGATTGCATCTAAAACAGTTCTGAGTTTGGTCCTGACCACTGATGCTCTGCACAATCGCATGAAAAAGTCTCTTTTAATTCTTAAAAGGAAAACAGTTTAATCATTGTAAGAAACTATACCTTCAGGGTATCGTTTCAAAAATACAGGCAGAGATTAGAAGGGATTTGCGAGATTGTGTTTATTCCCAATTTAGGTGCTTTCCATAAATTAATTATAAAAGCAAGCCCAAACCAGTCAGAAGTACACTGGGAAATTCTCAGAGTGTTAGTCATTTTCATGCACTAATATTCATGCCATCTGCCTGCCTTTTTTCTCTTTTCTCTAAATGCTCCATTGTTAGGCATACCCCGCTTGCTTTCCCTGCCTTCAACCCCTCTCCCCTCACCCTGCCGCGGGTAGTCACCCTGAGCACGCCACTACAATTTTATTGAGAGAGCATTAAAAGGAGGAAGGTTTGTTTTGGTAATTGGCAGTGATGCGCGGCAAACAGCGCCTCATCACGATGCCCCTCATTTGGTCCCTGTTCAGGGGGTTTCTCTCCCATCTGTGTGTCGCTGCCATCCCCAGCTCCCCACAGGGCTGTTTGTGGGGGACACGGGATGGACCCTCCTCCCCGTGTCTTGGCGAGATGGGGATCCCGGGACGGGGCTGCTGAGCCCCCAGCCGCTCCACAGCAGGGTGTGCGGTGCTGGGAGAGCCCCAGCACAACAGGGCAGGAAGGGCAGCACAGGCTGCCGTGTCCCCATACCGGGCACCGCATGATGTGGCCAAAGGCTGGCTTCTGGGTCCCTGTGTAACGGCAATGGTAAAACACGGCCCCTGCCTCCAGACGAGCTTCCTCAGCATCCATTACATCTCTGGAAAGTGATGTGTGCGATGCAAATCCAGCATTGCTGCCCGGGAGGGAAGCTTGTCTGGTAAGATTGGGGGACAGAACGAGGTCTGCTAAAAGCGATCCCAGAGCTGCCAGCGCCACTGCAGCCAGCTCCAGAGGAGTCTGGGGATTCAGCAGCCTTCGCTCCTCCTGGGAACCATGGTCCTGGTTTGGCCAACCCAGCCTCAGCCCAGGCCAGGGAAGGGGTCCAGGCGAGCGGAGAAGACCCCCAAGGGGGACAAGGTGTCGGGCCGTGTGTCCAGAGGGCCGATGCCCTCCCCACAAGCTGGGAGGCATGGAGCCGGGGAGGACATGCCAGGCAGAGCCCACGCTGCTGGCCAGACACCCCTCCCTCTGGCCGGGCTGGCGGGGGTGACCACCCCCGGCGCTGGCTCAGCTGGATCGGGAAGATGGTGCTACCACACCGGTCTGTGAAGGCTGTGAATTCTCTCCAGGTAGAACTTTGAGCCTCCTTTTAAAGGTGGCAGTTTTCTGTTTTAAGAAAGGAAAATTAAAATATTGCTTCTTAGAACAGCATCGTCCAAAGGTTTTGGTTGCTCCTAAATACAAAATCCTACCTATGCCTTAAGAAGGATTAAAGAAACTGGTGTGGCTGAAATCCCTAATGGAGATGATATGCTTTTTCCTCCCTACAGGAAACCTCTGAAAATGCTTTAAAAATAATCCTGTGGTAATAGTCTAACAGCCTAAGAACACATTCACCCTGCAGTAAAGGCAAACTTTCATCTGGCTGATAGACTTCTGAACACTACGGAGCCTGAAACGGCTGTACCCTGCGCCTCGCAGCCCCCTGCAAAATCCCCCGCCCTGCAAGCCACAAGGGAGAGGAGTCTCCTCTGCTGCGGGCACAGCGAGGGATGTGGAGAGACCAGCACAGCGAGGGATGCGGGGACATGGGCACAGTAAGGGACATGGGGACACAGGCACAGCTAGAGACATGGGGACATGGGCACAGCAAGCCACGCAGGGACATGGACACAGCAAGGGATGTGGAGACATGGGCACAGGGAGGGAAGTGGGGTGATGAGCACAGCGAGGCAAGAGAGGATGCAGACACAGTGAGGCATGCAGGGACGTGGGCACAGTGAGGCATGCAGGGATGTGGGCACAGCCAGGGAAGCGGGAGCAGCAATGGAAGGATGCTCAGATCCAGACAGGATGGGGGAGCTGGGCTGTCGCAGGCCCCAGCGGGGCGGGCAGTATGCTCCCACGGGCAGCTCCGGGTCCCTCTGTCTGAGGGGGACCCTTGGAGAGCGAGGGGACGTGAGGGGTGGGAAGTGAGTGGATTCGGCGGAGCAACCCCGAGGGTCTGGCTCCCTGCGGGACAGGGCAGTCCCTCCCCCAGGCGTGGGGGTGCCGAGGGGCAGCACAGAGCAGCGCTTCGAACCACGGGACAGGGCAAGGAGAGACGAGTACCGGTGCCTCGGGGTGGCCTGTGGGACCACATCATGAAGACCTTCCATGGACCAAAGTCTTCACTGCCCATGCAGGGCTATGACACCTCCAGGCAGCTTTGCCAAGCCCCCGTCCTGCCCGGCAACCTGGCATTTATGGGATAACAGGGCCAGCGGCACTTTCTCAGCAAATTAACCCACAGGTTTGTGAGTGTCTGGTTCTCTTCACCATCCCACCCTCACAGCTGCCTCATGGAGCAAGGGGACCCTGGGGACCCTGCTCCTGTCCAGAAATCCCAACGCCAGTGTCCAGGACCCCGGAGCTATGTGTCTGCTGCTGAAGGAGACCCGGCCCAGCAGGGGTGGCAGGAGGCCACCAGACCTGATGATGGAGGATTCTGTGAGCCCATCCCACAGCAGGGGGGGCTTCCAGCCTCATGGGGACATCGTCTGCAAGGAAAGTGCCTTGTGCCGGGACAGTCAGTGGCTGCAGGCGCAGTGGTGAGGGTGACTGCCAAGGTCCTGCTCTGCTGGGGGCCACAGTGTAGTGCTGCCGGGACGACTGTTCTGGCTCAGGGCGTCCCCTTCCAGCAGGAGACTACCCATTTTGTCAGGAATGAGTCACCATCCCTGGAGGTATTTAAGAAATGTGTAGATGTGGCACTTCAGGGCATGCTCTAGTGGCGAGATTGTAGGGATTTTTAGTGTGCGTGTGTGATTGGACTCGGTGATCTCAGAGGTCCTTTCCAACCATGAGGATTCTGTGATTCTGTGAATAGACCCTGGTGGGGGCTGCAGACCACCCCCAGCCCAGCTTCACTCTTGAACATCAGGAACCCAGCCCCGAGAGAGTCAGCAACACTGCAGAGGGACGTGGCCACGTTTGCCCAGGGGGCCGAAGAGGAGGTGAGCAGCGCATGGGGGCACATCCAGACCCCTTCCCCGCAGCGTGGGGCTGGGGCTGCTGAGGGGCTCTGGGTGGGAGACCCACCCAGCCCTGTTTCCCGCAGGCGAGGAGCACACAGAGCTGCCGGCACCGACCCGCAGGGCACGGACCCACAGGTCCCCCACTCCTCCTGGGAGCCAGCACTGCTGCTGGTGCCTGGCTTTGTCCCTGGAGACATACGGCAGGTTCCAGGATGGGAACCCGGCCATGCCCCGTGGCAGAGTTAGTAATTAACCAGCTGGATCCCAACAAACAGGCTTTTCTCTGAGGAGCGACCAATGAATTTGGTGGGTGTAAGTTGGGCTGGATTCGGTCCAACCACCAGCCCTTGGCAGGCACTTTTCCAGTCCAGGCTGACGTAAACCCCTGGGAAATTGGTTCTCACCCCCAGTGCTCCCGGGAGAGCCATCGCTCCTCAAAACCCACCGTGCATGGCCAGGATGGGATGGACAGACAGACAGACAGACACCCAGCCGTACTGCAGGTTTTTCAAAAGGAGCCTCCACTCTCCTATGTCCCCTGCAGAGCCACAGCCTTTGCCAGCAGTGACTTGTATTTCAAAGGACATCACCAAGCCAGTGGTTGTTTTGATCCTGCCCTGACATGCACTCCTAAAATTCCCACCAAGCTCCGGCTGTACCCAAGAGGGTGACATTTCCTCCTCCTCCGGGGGCGTGCACACTGCAGGGACCCCAGCAGCGGTGGGTGCTCAGCTTCCAGCAGCTCCACAGCCCCGCTGGCCATGGCCCATGGCTTGCAGAGGCTGGGGCGAAGCTCAGACACATCTCCTATGGCTGCATCCTGACTCAGACGGCCTGCTGGCTCTGCTGAGCCCACTGGCAAGAAGAAATAAAAGCAAAGTGTTGGGGATCAAACAGGGGAAATGTGAAAACAGTGTTCAGGGAGGCTAATCCCACGGCAAGGGTTTTCCAGCTGTGATAGCATCAATGTGCTGCTAAGGCAACCCCTGCAAGTTTGCACAGGAGGAAAGAAAAGCTGTCCCCGGACCCAGCTGGGAGGCACCCGGTGTCCCCGCTCCTCCGGCAGCAGCCAGCAAGCAGAGGAAGATGTGGCATCCATTCATCTCTCTCATTTCAGCTTTCAGCAAGGCTTTGCAAGGCTCTGCAGGGTTTTCCAGGGGTGAAATGGTCTCCAGGTCTGTCTAAAACAAAGCAGATGGCAAAAATGGAATTTACAGCTCAGTTTTCACCAGGGTGTCCAGATAACAGGAAAGATGCTGGGTCAGGGATAAGAGACTGATTAATCATAGAATCACAGAATGGTTTAGGTTGGAAGGGACTATCCAGTGCCACCCCCTGCTCTGGGCAGGGAGACCTCCAGGGATGGGGCAGCCACAGCTTCTCTGGGCAACCTGGGCCAGGCTCTCACCACCCTCAGAGTGAAAAACTACTTTAACAATCTGAAACTCCAGGGTGAAGCAAAGCATAGCAGAGCAAGGAAAGGCTGTAAGATGTCCCCGGGTCTGGCAGGCTGATGGACACCAAGCAGTACTTCAGAGGGAGCCAGCAAAGGCAGGCGTGTGGTGGAGGACAGCAGTGGGAGCAGAGGAGTGGGCAGGGGCAGCAGGACGGCGGTGCTGGCCTCCCAGCAGCCACCCTGCCGAGGCCAAGGAGGTGACAGCTCAAATGCATCAGGAAAATGGTTCAGAAGGAAAAGGTGGGACAGGAATACGGCGACAGCTAAAGATGCCACGGCTAAGCCTGAGACTGCCTCGTGTGTTCACCCTCACAGCATGCACAAAGGGATGGAGAGCTGGCCGGGGGGGCTGCGGGGAGGCACACAGGCTGGCATTTCACCAAAAGAAGGGGATTAGAGGAATACAGAAAATATTAAATGTAAATTATATGTGTGTTAGGTTGAACGGCATCCACTGTAAAACCAAGGAGATGAAGTAGCTCCTTCTCTGCATGTCATGCCCTTGAGCCAGGCAGCAAAGGGGTCACGTTCAGGCTGAGAAATAGTCACTGTCACCTTTTGCAAATGGTGCTAATTAATCAGGGTTATTTCTTGAGGTGGCTTACTGATACTCATGCTCTGAGAGATCCGAAGCAGCCAACATGGGCCAGCCTTAGGAGCGGATGGAGAGGGACAGTGCAGCTGCCGAGCTGGAAGGACAAGCAGCGATGCCCTCTCAGCGATGGCTTTAAACCACTTCAGTCCCCGCAGCATCGGGGCCGCTGGACATCCCTCTGGGTACGCAGCACCATCTCCTGCCTGATTTCCTACCCATTTTCCACCTCCCAGCAGCTGCCCCCACAAAAGCCCCATACCTTTCCCCCAGACTTGATGGTCCTGCCCCAGTCCCTCCAGTTTTCCTGCAGCATTCCCAGCTTCCCCAATATACACAAGTGCTGGCTGAGCAGCAGATGGCCAGTGCTCTGGGGCTGGGTGCTGCTCCAACAGGCAGGCTGGAAGCACTGGCAGCACCGGCAGCACCGGACCCCAGCCCTGACCCCCCCTCCTTCGCCCAGCTCAAGCAAGCGGGGGTGCTGCCAGGCAGGGGTGAAAGTGGACAGAAGTGGTGTCCACATCTGGGCAGAGCCAGCAGAGGTGGGCAGAAAAGACCCAGACGTCACAGCCCCCATCCCTGCGAGGAGGGAGGGGATGTGTGGCAGAAGCTCCTGACACCCCTGCACTGGAAGGCAAGGTACTATAAATGCTCCCCCCCCCACTCCAAAAAAAGACATCGGGTGCTCTCTCCTCCTCCCCACCCCTCCCCACCCCCCAACTTTCTGGCTTAAAAAACATGAGGCCATGGAAACATTGGACCACTTTGATTTGCTCTCTGTATCTGGAGATGTGAGACACATTTCTACAGCCTTCAGGGTGAGAGGTGGGTGGGCAGAGGGCCAGGACCTTGCCAGCATCCCGTGGAAGGGAGGGCTGTGTTGCACACTCAAGTCTTATGAGACATCTATCAGTGCCCTCACCCCCTCCATCCTCATCCCCCAGGGATCACTCAGTGATCCTTCAGTGAGACGTGCACCTCCTCCCACACCAAATGTAGTCGTCCACAGGGCAGAGACTCACGGGGAATCAAGCTCCGTTTGTTCCTCTGCTCACAAAACTCCTGCTTTTTTAAAATAAAGCACACAATCCCGTGTCTCGGAGCAGCACTTGAGATAGGGGATCCATAGGGGGATGCTGTGGGTGTCAGGAGCGGCCTCAAGTGCAATCCCATTTGTGCCTGGCCTGACAACGCAGCTCTGACCTGTGAGGAGAGAGAAGGCTCAGGGGACCTGTCCCTGAGTATAAACACCTGGTGGGGGAATGGAGAAGCAGGACCCAGGCTCTCCTCAGCAGTGCCCAGCGGCAGGGCAGCGGGCTCCCACTGAGATACAGAAAATTCCACTGAAAGAGAAGAAAAATGCTTTTTCACTCTGAAGGTGGCAGAACACTGGAACCGGCTGCCTCAAGAGGTGGTGGAGCCCCCATCCATGGAGACACCCCAATTCCAGCTGGACACAGCCCTGGGCAACTGTCTCTAGGTGACCCTGCTTTGAGCTGGGGGTTGGACAAGGTGACCTCTGGAGGTGGTGACCTCTCCAGCCTCAGGGCCCCTGTGGCTCCAAGCTTCTCCCCACCACAGAGGACCCCTGTAAGATGCAGTGCGAGAGCACAGCACTGACAGCGGCCCTGCCTCCGGAAGGACTGAGGAGGCAAAGCCTTTCCAAGAGGCAGCCGGTTCCTCGCCCCGATGGGCTGTGACCTGTGAAGCGAACAGGCATGTAGGGCTGGGCTGCCACCAGCTCCTGTGATGCAAAAGGGTTTTGTCACCAAACTACAGGAGTGACGTGATCCAGAGGTGCAGGGCTGAGTCTGTGGAGAAAAATATCCTCAGTGTGGCAGGAGAGGCTGGGCATGTCCCGCTGGAGCTGACAGCCAGCTGCGTGCAGGGAAGAGCACGTCCCCTTCTCCCCGCCTGCATCATCTTGTCACAGGCTCTTGCCACTGAGCAGTGGTTTTCTGAGGCATCGTAGACTGTGCACGGGGTGCATTCATTGAGCAGCCCCCACAGAGCCCCACAGCTGGAGACAGTGGCCCAGGACAGTGGTGACAAGCAAGGACATGCAAGGAAAGGGCTTCTGCACATTTATAGTAAGGACTTTGAATCTGAAGCCAGACAACAAAGGAGACAGTTTATAGGTGCTCTATCCACTTAAATGTATCAATAAAACCACACTTTTGCCAGCACTGTGTGGGTTTTTTTGTAAATAAATCCTCTGTGGGGGTCTCCCCCTCGCTGGTACTGGTGCCACTGGAGGAACTGGCCAGGCGCTGCTGCCGCAGCCATGCGCTTACTCTGGCAACACGAGGCACCACAGGTCCCTGAGTGAGCAACACCGGGACGAGAAGGAAACCCTTGCAGCCACTGCGCTGCCAGATGAGCACGGAGATGTCACGCTGGAGAGCAGATACTCCTGACACAAATCCTTATGTGATCGGGGAGGGAGATATGATGTCAGCTCTACTGGTAACCCAGCTCAATAAAATAAAAAAAACTTCAAGCAATTATTACAAAATAAAATGGATTCTGCTGGCATAATCTGACAACATACTGACTGTGGGAGCAGACATGCTTATGATAAAGGAAAATCCCAACAGTAGAGTACAGTCTCATTAGATAAGGTGATCCTTCATACAGCACAGATGATTTGTGGCAAAGTACTGTAAGTCCCTGGCCTCTGAGTCTGCTATAAAACTCCCATTAAGATGAGAGTACTGTGCATTCTGCTCTCTTCAGCCCTCTTGTTAATGGTTCCATCAGATAATGAAGGCTCTTATCTGCCGGGGCAATGACAGGGAAGAAGCCCATAGCCAAGAGACCCTTTGTTTTTCCAGCAGGGCTGGCACAGTGGACCATGGTTACCCAGCCAGGCTCTGCCCCGTGGCCAAAGCTGCCAGACAGGAATCACAGCCTCTGCCTGCAGAACATCCTCTTTTTTAACTCAAAACCTTCCTGGTGTGTGTGCTGCAGCCCATCCCCATCTCCTGCGTGGCACAAGCCTGCAGAGCAGCAGAAGGAACCTGGCTAGATCTTCTGGGGTGTTAAACTCTATTTCCCCTACATCCATGGATGTGTTTTCTTTACTGGTATGACTCTGTGCTCATTCCCAGAGATAATACACTTGTTTTCCTCCACTTGCCCATACAAGCTCATGTCTTCTTTTTGTGTTGTTTTCTCCCCCACCCCTCCCCATACCTAGCTGTGTTCATTTTGTGATCATAAAGCAGACTCAGATCAGGTCTCCAGGAAATTTAAATCTGGCTATTAACAAGCAAAGTCTGTTTAGCACTGGGAGAGGCTTTACTCTGCCTATGGAAATCTCTCAAAGTAGGCCCTGAAGGCTCTGAGGTGGAAACTCTCATCCCAAAACACTACCCAATACCTGTAGCATCAGCTGCCTGCTAGAGGTGACAATCCCTCTCCGTCAGTGAAGCTAGGCCACCAGCTCAGCCTAGACCCTTGTTGTGGGGTGATGTGTCAGGATAGGGCTGCTCTGCAGCATCTCCTCGACTAGTTGAACAGAGGGACCTTTGGGAGATGAATGCTGTTCCTGGAGCTGCAAGTTTGGTCGCCTGTTCCTCTTGGCTGGACCTTCTCACTTGTGCTTCAGAGTAGGTACACTCTGCCTAGAGGCACAGGTTGGGTCCCAGAATCATGTATCATCATGGCTCCTACATGCCCCCTCGGCCAGCAGAGACAGAAGTGCTTAAATGATGCCTCAGGAGACAGAAGTGAAATAGGTCAGAGCTCAGAAAACAGTTCTGGTCAGGGACCCGGTTGGGTGATCACAGCAAAACAGAATCTGGGAGGACCCATTGCCCTGTATCATCAGCCAGTCCAGAAACCCACCATCTCCCAGGAAAAGCAGTGCAGGTCATCACCAACCCAGCTTCAATGACAGAAACGGCACAAAGCCATGTCTAAAAGCTGGTTGATGCAGTTCCCATCCCACCTTGGTTCCTTAGGTTACCAAGCCCTTGGCTTGGGTGATGATATTGGTGATGATATTGTATAGCACTACACATTATAGTATTACAGCTGTACTTCTTGTACAAAGGTATGAAATTATCACCATGATGATGGACACAGTTCAGTGTCACAGTTTGCAATATTCGGTAGTAGCCCCTCTACCAGCTCTGGAGAAGATGGCAGAGCTCATAGATAATATCCTGATGTTGTAAGGAATTTGAAAAAAAATCAAAAGGAACCCAAATAAATGTATGCAAATGTACATGCACACATATGTGTGTGTGTGCATGTGCACCTTGTCTCAAGAGCTGCTTTGTCTCCACATTGGCATGTGTACCTGTACATGTACACACACACACACAGGTTGTTCTCTCCTGTTTGCCTGCCTGGCTCCTGTGAGCCACCAGCGCATTGACATCTGTAAGAATCCAGCCAGATTTTATTAAAACATCATCTTACGTTTAAAAACTCTTTTAAAAGCCCTGCAGGACTCTTGCAGATTTCAGTCCCCTGCCAGCTGGCAGAAGAGAGCAGGCAGGCAGACCGGCAGCAGCCATGCTCTGAATGCCAATGTCCGCAAGCTGTAACACAGCGGGAAGGTCTCCTCCACCGTCCACCAGCACTCCACGTCTTGGGATTTGCCGTCTCCACACCAAGTCCCATGGAGTTACTGGTGTCCGAAAGGCCTATGGAAAGGTCCAATCTCCCGCTCTGTGATGGAATCCATCCTTCCCCTCTCCCACACTTAAACATTCCCGTCAGGGTCCCAGCCTGTGGGACGCCCACCTCCAGGCAAGGCAGTCCAGGTCCCCACAGACCCTGCTTCCCCTCAAAGGGCTGGGAGTCTTTCCCTCCTGTGGCCATCACTTGGGCTTGGTGACATCTGTCCTGTGCTGGTCAGGGGGCTGCAAGCTGTGAGGGGAGCAGCTTCTTCAAGGGGGCCCCACCAGCAGCACCTGCAGGACCCGGCTGTTGTGGTCTCCTCCTGTCTCTGGGGTCCTGCCACCCCCCGAGCACCGACGGCAGCAGGACGGGTGCTGCCAGGGGCAGCCGCACTGCGGGACGCATTCCTTGGAGGTGGAGGCGGTGGCACAGGACAGAGTGCCAGCGCCCACCCAGGCCTCCAAACCAGCTGGTTCCCAGGAAAGACATGCTGATGGACTCAGTGGGCAAAGCTCTCTGCGAGGGAAACCCACCCCTGAAACTTTACAATTGTTTACCATCTGCTCCCGTGACAAGCTGCTGGTCCACCCCCAGCCTGAACACGGACCTGTCCTGGCTTCATCCAGGAAGAGTTAATTTCCTATCTAGTAATTTCAGTGAGAGGGTTGTCAACAGTACATATTGTTTTAGTTGTTGATAGGTGATGTTTATGCTTTTCAAGGAGTCTCTTCAGCTTCCCATGGAAGCCGAGAAGGGAATAGAGACAGAACAAGAGGACGGCCCACGGAATATTCCATACCACAGACGGTGTGATCGGCGTGCTCTGGTGTGATTGGTGTTCTCTGGTGTGATCTCTGGTGTGATCGGCATGTGGTGTATAAACGGGGGTTGGCCAGGGGAAGGAGCCAATTCACTGGGCAGTGAGAGTGACTTGTGTCATTATTATTGTTATTTTCCTTTTCTGAGACCGTCTTTATCTCAGCCCAGGAGCGGCCGTGTGGTCCTGGCTGCCAAGGGTTCAACCAGACCACCATCACTGCAGAGACAGAGAAGGACCGGTGGGACGGGGGACTGCGGAGAGGCTGCAGGGTCCCCACAGTGGGTTAGAGCCAGGCCTGGGGTCCCCTCTCCACACAGCACTGCGTGGCTGCCCTGGCGCCCCATGGGCACCCTGCCTGTGTGCCCAGCACATGAGTGTGCCCTGCATGTGTGCCTGGTGTGTGTGCCCTGCGTGTGTGTTCATGCATGTTCAAGGCTGAGATACTTAATGCCTTCTTTGCCTCCATCTTCAATAGTCGGACCAGCTACCCCCAGGGTGTTCAGCCTTCTGGGCTGGAAGATAAGGATAGAGAGCAGAACAACCCCCCCATAATCCAGGAGGAAGTAGTTAATGATTTCCTTATGCCCCTGGACACGCAAAAGTCTATGGGGCTGGATGGCATTCACCCAAGGGTACACAGGGAGCTGGCGGGAGAGCTCACCAAGCCTCTCTCCATTATCTATCAGCAATCCTGGTCAACAGGAGAGGTACCAGATGACTGGAGGGTGGCCAATGTGACACCCATCTACAAGAAGGGCCAGAAGGAGGATCTGGGAAACTGTAGGCCTGTCAGGCTGACCTTGGTACCGGGAAAGATCATGGAGAGGATCATCCTGAGTGAGCTCTCACGGCAGGTGCAGGGCAGCCAAGGGATCAGGGCCAGCCAGCATGGGTTTATGAAAGGGAGGTTCTGCTTAACCAACCTGATTTCTTTCTATGACCATGTGACCCACCTTCTTGATGCAGGGAAGGCTGTGGATGTTGTCTACCTGGACTTTGGTATGGCCTTTGACACCATCCCCCACAGCGTTCTCCTGGAGAAGCTGGGGAATCATGGCATAGACAAGTGTACTCTTCACTGGGTAAAAAACTGGCTGGATGGCCGTGCCCAGAGAGTTGTGATTAATGGGGTGAAATC
>KZ506545.1:159331-183392 GCA_002844005.1 Limosa lapponica baueri
CCCTTTCCCCTCCTCTTCCCTTTCCCTTTCCTCTTCCCCTTCCCCTTTCCCTTTCTCTCCTGTTCCCTTCCCCTCCTGCCGTTCCCATCCCCTGCCTGCCTGGACCCCTGGGTGACCCTGGGCAGCCCCGTGCCGGTGGTGTCTTGCAGGGCCCAGCCTGAAAGTCATCAGCACGATGTCGGTGGGGTTTGACCACCTCGCCCTGGACGAAATCAAGAAGCGGTAAGCCCTGGCTCTCCTGCCCTTCTGTGGGATGGGAAGGGCCAGGGAAGGCTGTGGGGAAGGAGGGCAAAGCTCAGCAATTGCTCGTCCCACAGAGCTGGAGGTCACCTCGGCACGGGCCTGGCAGGTGGGCTTTTGTGGAGCTTGGGGCTGGATGGCGTTTGCCACCAGCACCTCCCTTTTGCTGGGGTACGGCTGGGGTCACCCCCAACCCAGCTGGGGCTGGCGGACCCTTCAGATGCCGGGGCGAGGCCAGGATAACCGCCCCAGCTGTGGCTGAGAACAGTCTTTGGAGAAAGGGCTGAGGAGCCAAAGGGATGTCCTCTTGCACATGCTGCTGCAGACACCTGGAAGAGGTGTAATGGCAGCGATGTGCCCAGGAATTCTGAGGTCGCGCCCCTGGGCTGCCGGCGTTGACCCTGGCGAGCTGTGCTTGCCTTGCAGAGGGATCCGCGTGGGCTACACCCCCGACGTCCTGACCGATGCCACCGCAGAGCTCTCAGTGGCCTTGCTGCTGGCCGCCTGCCGCCGGCTGCCCGAGGCCGTGGAGCAGGTGAAGAAGTGAGTATGGGAGCGGGGGCAGCCCGGGGGGAGCTGCTCGCAGACGAAGCCAGAGCTGCACCAAACGCCTTGCAGGCCCAGGTGGAGTCTCCTGCAGCTCCGTGGCTGCAGACGTGCTGCTCAGGGGCTTGAGAGGGGCAGAGCTCCCCTCCCTGTGCAAGGTAGAGGACCTGCAGGAGGGGGCACTTGAGGCCACCACAGACCCCTTGGGTAGGGCACACATGGAGGGTCACTGGCCAGAGCTCACTGACCGGCAGTAGCTCCAGGGCTGTGGTTGGCGATGCCTGAATTAAAGCAGTCCCGAGGCTGCCACTGCTGCGCACCGGAGGTCCCAGCATTTCCTGCAGGAGACCACTGAGGTCACCTGAAGCAGGAACCTCATAGAGGCTGGTTGTAAGATCATCCACCCGTGGCAGAGGGGCTGCCCACCGCAGTGCTGTGCTCTCCGGTGCTGGGCTCGGAGCAGGCTCTCCCCTGCTGCTCTCTGACATCAGTTTCTATCTTGCTCTCTCTGCTAGTGGTGGCTGGACAACATGGAAGCCCTTATGGATGTGTGGCTATGGTCTGTCCGATAGTACCGTGGGCATCATAGGGCTGGGGAGAATAGGTAAGTGCATGTCAGGTGCAAGGTTTGTGTGTCCCCAGTGAGGGCAAGGTGGTTTTGGAGGCTCAACCAGGATGGTGTCCCCACTGCTCACCTCTTTAAAATCTATGAGAACAACAAGGAGAGCTAGCCTCTCCAAACAGCCATCTTGACTCATCAGGCCTAGACCTTAAAGTTCAAAGCATTCAAACAGTTCCACTACATCTGAGTGCTACAGCAAACTGGACGTCGTACCCTCGGCTTTCAGTTAAACAAATGCCCTGACAAAGTCCAGGGTGACATGCTCGTCATCCCTTCAGTTGTGGACTTTTGTCAGCAGGTGGCTACTTCTCTCTTCACTTCCCAGTGTGCACCCTCGGGTAGCTCTGGGTCTGACGGCCCGCGGCTCCCTTTCTGCAGCTTCACTGTGGCTGGGAGGCCGTTCCTGCTCCCAGAGGAGCAGCAGAAGACACCCACCCCTTGCCCCATGCCCGCCACGCTCTGGGCTTGGACGCAGCCTGGCTGGAGTGATCCCACCTCAGCTGCCCCTCATGGAGCCATGTGTCCTGCTGGCTGCCGCCCCACCGAGCACCAGCTGGCACGGATGGGCTATGTGGAGAGCCCTGATGGGCACCCGCAGCCCAGCGTCGCTCCCTGCCACACACCCCACACCAGCACAGCGGCTGGAGACATGTCTCTCTCGCTTTGCTCCTAGGACAGGCGGTCGCCCGCCGCCTGAAGCCCTTTGGGGTCAAGAAGTTTTTGTACAGTGGCAGTCACCCGAAACCAGAGAACGCCGCCGAGTTTGAAGCCGAGTTTGGTAAGGCAGGCGCCTGGAGCAGCGGCGGCGGTTGGTGGTCATTGGTCAGTGGTCCACTGCAGGGCAGCGTGGGCTGGGATGGCTCTGGGGGTTGTCACCCGGGGAGGTGGGACAGCGGAGGGAGGGGGCGAGCTGGGGGTTCTGGGTGACCCCTTACTGTGAACCGCTGTGGGGACCCCAAAGGAGGGGACGGTGGATCCAGATGCCTCCCTTGCGGTGGTGGTGGGGAGGGAAACCTGCCTCCTCTGAGTCATGGACTCTGGCTGCTTTGGTCCTTTGGCCTTTCACCTTCTCCCTGTGTCTGTCTGTTTGTGATTTCCAGTTAGTTTCGTCCCCACAAGGAGGTGGAACATAAGGGACAGAGAGGGGAAAGTGGCGGCTGCCCCTGTGAGGGGGGAAGGGTCTCACGGGGCATCCCCCATGGGATGGGTATGAGATGTCTTGTGGGGAGGAGGGGATGGGACCACAGATCTCCACTAAGAGTAGCTGTTGGTTGCTGGACACAAACGTCAGCTTTAACCTCCTGCTTTAAAATGAATGTCACAGCCCAGCCAGGTCTGGGAATGTCTCTGAGATGCTGAACAGGACTCTTCTGTGGACCTGTTGGAGTCCCAAGATGTGCATCAAGTGCTGATTTTTCAATCCAAAGCCAGCACGTTTCCAGGTGGTACTTTTTTTGCACAAAGTCACTGACAGAACTTTTCCTGCTCCTTGCCCTTTCCTCTCACCCCCAGGAGTAGAAGTGGCACAGGTCGTTATCTGTAGGACTGTGTGGAGAGATGTAAAGCTGGTGTGAACTGCTGCTGCCCTACCTTGCTGTCTGAGCGTGAAATATGTACCAGAGCCTCCTTTGGGCCAGGTGGCAAAAGCATTGCTAGATTCCCAAATGGGCTGATTTTAATTTAAAAGTGAGACAAAGCACTGCAGTAGTGTCTGTAGGAACATGCCTGGTTTCTCTTTGGTGTTTGCTGGTCCTTGTGTCTCCCCGTCTGTGGAGAAGAGTCGGACACATCTCTCCAGAGCAGCACTTGCTGGCGAATCCTGGGGATCAGAGGGGTTGGTGGGCTGTGCCCTGAGGTCCCCAAGCAGAGCTGTGACCTGTGTTTCTCCACTCAGTCCCGCTCACAAGGCTGGCCGAGGAGTCAGACTTCGTCGTGGTGACCTGTGCTTTGACTCCGGCCACCCAGGGAATGTGCAACAAGGGCTTCTTCGCCAGAATGAAGAAGACCTCCGTGTTCATCAACACGAGCAGGTAATTGCAGCGCAGTCTCCTGGGGGCTGCAGGGGGATCCCTTAGACGGTGTGCAGCACATAACGGCCATCGCAGCTGCCGGCACCGTCTGCCCAGCCTGGGGCCTGCGGTCTCCAGCCCATGGTCCCTTGGGATCAAGCCAGATAAGCTGTTCAGGGTGTCTAAAGCCTCTGTCTCCTCTCCAGGGCCCTGCCCTGTGGGGTGGACGGATGGGTGACTGTTGGGTGACAGGAGGGTGAAGCTGAGGGGTTCCCCAGGAGAGGGCTGTGACTGCCATAAGCCTTGCTCTTGGGACAGATGTAGCTGTGACAGGGCTCCTTGGCCGAGTCCAGTGGTAGTCCCTCATTCCCGCCACCGTCTTGTGGTGGTGGGACAGACCCGTGCAGCCCCACACACAGCGTCCACCTGGGACGCCCCAGGCTGCTGCACCTCCTCCATGGCTGCCTGCGCTTGGCTCTTCTCCCTGCTGGCACATGGCCTGGAGCAGGAGCAGCTCATCGTGTCCAGAGGGGTCTGAGCTCCACTTGGACAGCCCTGGGGACCCGGGTGCCACCACCCGGGCTGTCCCACATGGCCGATGCCCAGGCCCTGTCCCCCTGGGAGGCCGTGGGGCCCCTGGTCAGTGTCGTGGGCCTCTCCCTCTGTGTGCCAGGGGGGCTGTGGTCAACCAGGAGGACCTGTACGATGCCTTGACCCAGGGGCAGATCGCAGCAGCGGGCCTGGATGTCACCACGCCGGAGCCGCTGCCCACCGACCACCCCCTGCTCTCCCTCAAGAACTGCGGTGAGTGTCTGGTGGGACAATGGCCCCGCTTGGCTCCAGCACCATGCGTCCAGTGCCTCCTGTGCCCACATCTGGGGACCCACCAGATGGTGGGATGGGGATTCCCAGTCCCGGGAGCCGGATGGTGCCAACAAGCACTGGGACGTGGAAGGACGGGGAGGTCGGGTGTATTTGGCAGAGTGTAGGTCACCATCGTACAACATGCGGAGCTGCCAGGTGGGAAGAACCTCATAAACGAGATGTAAAACAAGCATGGGAGGTATTTTAGTTCTCAGAAGGCAGTAGACATTGGCTCAATTTTTAACACATTCCTGATGGATCTCCATTCGATGGGTTGGGGCATGGGGTGAAATTCACAGAGGAGTCCGATACCAGCAGGTGACTGAATGAGAAACCAAATCCCTGCTCCTGCCCTGCCAAGCTCTGGTGTTCCGTAAGCTCCTGGGCATATGCTCTGCAAGAACAGCTTCCCATGTGGCTACAAAGCTGGGTGCTGTGTCTGCCTGGAGGAATCTCGGCGTCTGGAGCGCTGCCACTGCCGTGGGACTGGCTCGGTAGCCCACCCTGCGGGGCTGCCAGGCGCAGGCTCGGCGCCCTGCTCAGGAGCACGGTTCATTCCAGTGCTGGCCTTGTCCTGATATCCATGTTCCCCAAGCTGCAGAGGCCAGCTCACACTATGGGATGAGCAGAGGCTTAGAATCATAAAATCATAGATCCTAGACTGGTTAGAGTTGGAAGGGACCTTAAAGATCATTTATTCCACCTCCCTGCCCTGGGCAGGGACACCCCCCACTGGACCACGTTGCTCAAAGCCCTGTCCAGGCTGCTCTGCCTCTGTGCAGGTGGTCTGGCTGCATCCCTTGGACAGCCCAAGGCAACTCTCACTGGGAGAGGGATGCCCAGCGAGCCTGGGCACCCCGTTTTCTGGGTGGTAGCAGGCACCGGGGGAGTAGGAAGGTGCTGGTGCCAGGACTAGGCCTTCTGCAGAGGAGGTTGGGTTGGGTGAAGAGGTTCAGTCAGGAAGGGGCTTGTTCAGCCACTCTTGTGCTTCAGCGCTGGTGGGCTGCCGGGGGGGAGGCAGGAGCACCCGCAGCCAGGGAAGTAGCCCGTCTCTGTTAGTTTTGCCAGTGCTTTCCCAGAAGCTGGGAGCTGCCGTGGGGGCAGGATGATGTTTCGGTGCGGGACAGGATGATGTTTCGGTGCGGGACAGGGGCAGCCCTTGGTGTTTTGCTGGGATCCTCGTTGCTGCAGACCGAGGGGCTGTGCAGGGGGCTGTTTCCTGTGGCCTGACCATGCACCAGTGCAGCTCCATCCTGGCGGGCACCACAGGCTGGGATGAGTTGGGGGCGGCTCCTGGGGTGGTCACTGCCTCCCTCCTGTGGTCCTCAGTGAGTGACCGGCCCTTCCCCTGCGAAGCGGGACTGGGAGCTTTCCTCTGCTCCCAACAGTGAGTGTGTGTCCTCTCTCTGGGAAGGATGTTCTTGGAGTAGGAAAAGTCTGTTCCAAAAAGAAACCGTAGAGACATGCATGAAAATTTGGAACTGCCCATGACTGGTTGTCCGTTTCTGAAATACAAGTTTTTATAGCTCTTGCTTTGATTATCTTTTTGCTAAAAACTATTTTTTATTGGTTTACTTTGGTTCCCATAGTAGACAGTGTGAGAAATGATAAAAGCAGAGACTTTCCGGAAATATTTGCAGGACTTCAGAGATCTTAGAGCTCTGGAACAACACAAAGCAAGACACAAATAAATACATATATATTTACTTTCACAGAAATGAGGCTTTGATGAGGATTCTGAAACTATTCACAGATTTCACCAAAACTGCCAAATAGTTTCAGCAGCCGGAGGAGCACAGCGTCAGTAGAGGAGGAAGAAGGGCTGACATTACTCTCACAGGGAACCAGGAACCCAGCCTGGTTCTCTGCTGGGGGAAAAGGACCTACATGGCCCCACAGTCCTTCTCGGGCAACCCTCTCCCCCCAGGGCAGCGGTGTGCCGGGTGCTCAGGCACCTGCAGAAATTATGATAAAACAGAGACTGCAGTGCAGGCTTTTATCCATGCCTTAGGCAAGTACTGTCCACTGCTGATGTTATAACAATTTACCACTAAAGCAGCTCTGGCTCGTTCCTTTGCATTGTGCAAAAGGAGCCTTTTCACTCAGGTGGATGACGATCCCTGCCCTGTCTGTGCCAGCTCTGGTCGGTGGGGGCCATTTGCCTCCACACGTGTCCCTCCAGTGCACCCAGAGGTCTGTAAAACGCAATGTTTCACAGCAATCTTCAGCCTCTTGCCCCAGTAGATGTTGATTCATGCCCATCAGTGAGCAGAACTTCCTCAAGCTGTGTGGCAATCAGGCAACAGTAGGCAAATCCTGCTGCGAGTTCGGCTGTCGCAGGGATAGTATTTTATATCTCCCACCGACTGAGTCCATGCAGGAAAGTGATTGCCAAGCCTGAACTCAGAAAGAAGGATCCACTCTTGGCTGACTGTCTCTGGCCTCGAGGACTTCAAAAATAGCTCAGTTAGCTGCTTATCAGATGTCTTTTCCAGCCCTCAGCAACTGATGGTTTTGTTTCATGCTCCACGTCTGATGTCGGCTCCAGGCAGAGCGGCGGCTGGTGCAGGACCTGGGTTGCCCCCATGGGGAGAGCCCCGAAAGAGGCTGCAGGAGGTCAGCGAAGGTAAGAAATGAGTGAGTAACCCTCCCTGTCCCCTGCAGTGATCCTGCCGCACGTCGGGAGTGCCACATATGCCACCAGGAGCACAATGGCTGTGCTGGCGGCCAACAACCTGCTGGCTGGGCTGCGAGGGGAGCCGATGCCCCACGAGCTGCAGCTCTGAGGGATGGAGCCAGGACTCAGATTACCTTCCCTGGAGAAGCCTTGGGGACCTGTCCTGTGCCTCCTCACGTCTGCAGAGGAGAGGGAACTGCACCACAGCCATTAAAGAGATGCGGTGAACATTTTGTGCTCATTTTGTTTGAGACCAGGGTGCCCCTGGGGTGCATGGTGGAGCCCCTGGGTATGTGGGGGGGGGACAGGGGGCTGTGAGTCCTGTGGTCGTGCCACCACTGCGCTCAGCAGGCGATGGATCATGTTTGGCCCCAATTCAGAAACACCTGCAGTGTCAGGACTGTCCCATATTTTGCTGATCAGCTGCTGCTGCAGCTCCTGACCTCGAAGCCAGGTTCCTGAAATCACCACTGGGGCTGGGCAATTCTGCACGGGAGCTTGTAGCCAGGCAGGGAGGAGAGGTGGCCGTGCAGGAGAGCTGCTGCCAGCCCACGGCCAAGCACGCGTCAACAGGCCGTGATGAATTAGTGCCAGGGTGTGATGTTTCTGTTCATCAGGTGCCTAAAGAAAAGCCAAAAAGGCTTTCACAGCTCCCCTGGTGTTTCCAGCTCTGCCTTTTGTCCCTGTAGCTCCTTCTGGGCATGGCTCTGAAGTGGGTTGCAAACTGGAATGAACACGGGGAGGTTCTGACACCCCCAACTGAGCTCCCCTCCCCAGTTCATTTTCTTCCTGACTTGGAATGACACGTCTTGGTGCAAAGGGAGACCTGAGCGCTGCCAGGCCTCTAGCTCCAAGAGAGCCCGGATGAGCACATTCCAGGGACTTTGGGGTTCTGTCTCTCCTGCAGTGACTGTCCCACTTCTGTAAATGGGGGGCTGGAACCCATCTCCCCCTGCCAGTCCAGCCCGATGAGGTGCTGCTCCAGCTGGTGACAGAGTCAGTGAGGGGTGGATCTGATCAATTCTTACAAATACTTAAAGGGAGGGTGTGAAGAGGATGGGGCCACTCTTTTTTTCAGTGGTGCCCAGGGATAGGACAAGAGGAAATGGGCACAAACTTGAACATTAGAAGTTCCATCTAAACATGTGGAGGAACTTCTTTCCTGTGAAGGTGGCAGAGCCCTGGAAGAGGCTGCCCAGAGAGGTGGTGGAGTCTCCATCTCTGGAGACATTCCAAACCCACCTGAACACGTTCCTGTGCAACCTGCTGTAGGTGGACCTGCTCTGGCAGGGGGCTGGACTAGATGACCTCCGGAGGTCTCTTCCAACCCCATATGATTCTGTGGGTGCTCCTTGGGCTGCTCCTGCCTCTGGTCTCCATGCCTTGTCTGAGGGCAGCATGCCCCAGTTGACATTGGTCCCTTGGAGGAAAGAAAGGTGGCTGTGACACTGGCAGGAGGATTTTAACACATTTAAAGCTTTTCAGAAAACCCCTTTGAGTGTGTGCGTGTTGGGTGCGATTCCCCAGCACCCTCCTGCTGCAGGGGCGGAAAGGGTCAAGGCAACGTTTTGCAGCTTTACTGGGGATGTGCCCACGATCTGTCAGCAGCAGGATCCTGCACGGTGTCTCCAGCATCCAGCCGTGCTCGTCAGGGCAGGAACAGCTCATTCCTCACTGTCCTCAGCCAGCGCTTGGCCCATGGCTTTGCAAAATTTTCTGGCCAAGACTAAGGCATGAGTGAGCCCCTTTACTGTGTTACCCGCTTCCTCTGGGAGCTTGCCCCAAAGGGGCAGTTTTCCTCATCCCCTGCGGCTGCAGCCCACCCCAGTCTGCTGCAGACCAGCCCGGGTCAGGGGTCTGCTCTTCCTCGGGTGGGAACCAGACCTTTGGGAGCCCTGGGGAGTCTTCCCTGGTTGGGAGCCATGGCTGCAGCTTCATGGTCCAGACAGCACTTTTCCCACTCTCCTGCACAGCCAGCACACGGGAGCAGTTCTGAAAATGTCACTATGCAGCGAAGGAAAACACGCAACGGGGCTTTTCAGAACTAAAGGTGTCTCATCCACAGCTGAGGATCTTGCTGGGTGCTCCCAGCAGTGCAGCCAACAGCCCCGCGCTGCTGAGCTGTGGGCCAGGGCTCTCGGCACCCACTGGCCGGGAGGAGGAAGAGCCTCGTGCTTCCTCCCGCAGCCCGGCCAGACTCCCCGGAGGTGCCCAGCACCTGGCACCGCCGCTCTCCTCCCAGCGCGTCGGGACAGGGCAAGCAGCGAGCGGTGAGCCTGGCCAGAGCTGGGAGGCAGCGAGGGCTGCAGCTGGACAGAGGGAGAACAGCCTTGGAGGGACTGTTGGAGGGTAACGTGCCTGGGCTGCTCAATTCGCTGCTTGTTATTGTACAGCATGGGAAGGTTTCTGGCAGGGGTAAAAGGAAGCACACCAGCCTGCACCTCTGAAAGCAGCAGTGTACTGTTTTCTCCAACTCTTACCCTGTAAAAATGCTGAGCAGGGTGCTGCATAATAATCCAAAACACTCAAGAGCTGAGAGGGGAGGGCAGCAGCTGGTGGTGTCCTGAGCCTGGTGCAGGGGGGGAGCTGAAACACAGAGAAAAGCCTGTGCTTGGGAATTGAAGTTCATACGCGCTGTTCTTCTCTTTCTGTCCCATGGCAAGTGTTCTTCATGCTGAATTCTCTGCTTGAATTTCTTTTGGTGTTAAATGAACCATACTCTAACAGCAATAATAGCTATTGGAAGATGTTCATTAATTAGTTATTGATGCTGGCTAGTTAAAGGAAGCCCTTTGCTTCACACCTCAGAGAGTATCTGACATGTTTATCAATAAGTTTTGATTCACAAGCCTTGCTGATTACTGTATCCCTGCCCATCAGAAGCAAAAAGTGTTGGGAAGTTTCTAATGAGACTGCTGCTGAACGAGGAGAGGTTTGTAGCCGTGGTGGAAACCAGGAAGGGAGTGGGCTCCTGAGCATCGCAACTGGCTGGAAAGTTTCCAACGGACATCATAGAAATCAGAAGGATTTACGTTGATGTTAAAATCTTGGGTGTGTTAAATGGGCACAAGTCCATGAAGTTACTTGGCTGGTCTGTAAAACTGTAGAGACCTGTTAGTTTTGACACTAAAGATCCTGGTATTGGTGAAGCTACTGTCGTGCTGAAGGATGTTGACTAAATATTTGAGAAGTTATTGTGACCCCTACTGATGTGAGAACTAGCTCAGTGTAAATTAACTGGTAACTGAGCACTTGCATTAAATTCCCCAAGCATACTGAGAAATAGACGTGAGCTTGTACATAAGTCTGCCAGAGGGACCGAAGCACATTTCAGGTGTTGCATCTTGGAATTCCTTCAAGAAGACGATCATTTCGCTAACCTTATCTCTGTGCTTAAAGGAACCTGTAGTTTTCTGGGCCAGTCTGAGTGTGGCTGGTCAGAGCCGAACCTACTGACAGCAAAGCAGAGGTCATCCATGCCGGGTCTCCACCCAAGGGCAGTAACACCTCTTAACAGGAGTTCTTGCTTGGTGAGTGCTGGACATGCTCCGTACCAACGATCACCACCCAAAACTGTGTCACACACACCACCCAAAACCAGCATCGAAGAGCCAGCCGGTGCAGTGAGCGGCAGCAGGTCCCAGGAGGAGAAGCTCTGCTGGGCCCCCAGACCAGCACAGCAACGTTCTCCCAGGAGGAACTCAGAGCGCAGCAATGGCAATGGAGAGTGGATTTTACAGACGTCGTGTAGATATTAACATTATTTCAGTAACAACCATAGTAATAGGCACTTATGAAGAGTATATTCTACCAGGAACAAAACTGTTACTGAGTAAAGTACAGGGTTTTTGATTAGTTTTTGCTAAGAACAAGCATTTCTTCACAAGCTGTCATAAAAAGTAGCAATCCCCTGGCAGGTGCCCTTCTGGTGACGGGTCCTGGTGGTCAGCTGGTGGATGGTGCACACACGGGGACTCGCCCTGCGCTGGGGGAGCAGCGTTTCACGCCTGCAGAGCCATCCCTCCACTCCCCATGCTGCAGCCAGGGGCAGAGCCCGCAGCCTGGCAGGAGGAGATGTGGAACCCCCGGCCGCCTGGCCGTGGCCAGTGGCTGTGGAGCCGAGTCACGACTGCTCTTCTTGGCTGCTTGTGGGGGACGGCCCCATCAGATCACACATGAGCCACGAAGGTGGCAGAACTGCTGCAGAGGTGAGAGCTTTCACAGTATCAGTTCAGCCCTGGAAGCGCTGAGGAATGTTTGAGCAACTCCCTCCTTGGGCACCCAGAGCAGGAGACGCCTCTTGCAGTGGGCAGCGCTCTGGGGGGCTGGGTGACGAGCAAGGGATGCTTATGGACCGACCTGGCGAGACCACAGCACCCCAATGGAAGGCCCCAAGGGGTGAGCCGGGCGGCAGAGATGAGCCTGTGGACCGAGCACACCCAGCCCCCCAGGCACCCTTCCCCACAGGAGCTGCCTCAGCCTTTCCCAGACCATTCCCTCCGGCAGGAAGGGGAATCCTTCAAAATGACTCAACAGCACAAGTGAACACAGGGCCCCCGCGACGCACCCGCTCCCACAAAATGCAGTGCTGACTATGGCTGTGGCCAACTGACACCTGACATTAGACTGGAGTCATCCCTTCTTACAGGAGCTCCAGACTGAATTTATCTTCACGTATTATTAAGGAAAATTAAGAGAGCGCAGTATAGTATTCAAATGACAGATGGCTGCTTTTATGTCTTTTCAAAATCCGTTGAACTACCCTGATGTCTATTCAAGACATGAATTATGCTGTCATATCAGGCAATGTAGGCTCGTCAGCACAAATACATTTTATTAAGCAAGTCACCAAAACAGCCTTTGTTAGATGCTTTTCACCACAGACCTGAAGGTCACCGACGGGCATTCAGATGCTGCTACCAAAAATAATTGCACACCCTGCTCCCGCACCAGCACCTGCGCAGCCACAAAGTAACCTGATAGGGCTGAAAAAATGTCCATAATCGCCATGCCCCAGGAGGAATGCTCCCAGAACACCAAGGCTTTCCAGCCCTCCTCCAACACGGAAGGCGCAGGCAACGCGTCCCTTCCCATCAAGGCTGTGGCAGAAGCAGGGATCCCTGTGAGGTCAGCAGCCGCAGGGACCTCAAAGGATCGCATGAAACATCTCCTGTGTCACCTCTGGAGCAGAGAGTGAGTCAGCAGACAGCCCTGCGCTCCAAGGGGACACTAGAACACCCTGAGGCCGATGACGGACACCACAGCAAAGTCCAGCCACACTCCGAGGGTCCAAGCAGCTCACCAAGCCTTGATGGGGCAACACCATCCTCCAAGATTTTGTACTGGCTCAAACACAACCCACTTGTTGTTGATGACACCACATTGCTCTCCAAACTGGCAAAGCCCAGTGTGAAGCAGGCAGCCGCCACAGGCAGCTCCCTGTGCTTGGCCTCACTTGACAAAAACGGCTACAAAAACACGGGCGCTCCGTTTCCATGGGACTATTCAGCGCTGCCAAGAGGTCTGGAGGCACAAAGAGCCCCACCAGCCCACGCGCAAGCACCGCTTATTGAGCCAACCCATTACACGCTGTTGGCAAAGACACCAGATTAACACAAACAAGTAAATCAAGTCAGACACAGCAGCACAAAAATGTAGGGTTTATTTTCCGATGTTCCATAATACTAACACACCGACACCTTCACGTGAGATCTCACCTTAGCATTTGCAGAGTTAAATCTAGAACAAAAGTCTGGGCGACGAGCTCTGATGACATTACCAGGCTCTGGGATGCGATGCTCTTGTTTTGGGGCCGGGGAGAAGGAAGCGGAGGAACCGTTCCGAGATATTGCTTGATACTGGAAGACGAGGAGAGCCACGGGCGGCACCAGCCCTGGGTTTGTGGTGTGCTCCTCCAGACCCACCACCGCAGCCAACAGCGACACTCAAAGCTGCTGCTTCCAAAAATGCTCCAAGTTGATGCTTTTTCCTTAAAGAAAGAGGACAGAAGTCCTCCTGCACAAGGTCTGATGTTCCACAAGGACATTAATTTTTTTATAAAAAACAGATCAAAAGTACAGTTAAATATGTTTATCTGCTCATATTAGTTTCTTAATTACTCTAATCTCCTTACTCACATAGATGCTTTATTCCTACGCGTCGTAAGAGTTCAAGGAATTCAGATGTGCTCTAGGAAACAGATAGAAAATGTAAAAAAACCCCTATTTTTAAAACAAAACACTAGAAATCCAAAGAAGATGAAATAATCTAATAAGGCAACACAAGAAAATATTAAAGTACAAAATACTGCATTTTATTGATGTTTCAGTGAGATTTTTTAGTATAGCTCAATGCTGTTAGTCCCCTGATATCAAAATTATTATAAAACAAAATGTGGCATATCCTAATGCTTTAAAAAAATGCAGCACACTTCCTTAATGCTTATAAAATCAAGAGCCAGAAATAGGACTATTAAATAAATCCTATAACAAAATCTTAGCATTTTAAAGGAATTGATTCAATCATTCACTATGTTTCCACATTCCTGTTTACCTTGGATGCTCAAGGTGCAAATGACACATTGACAGACATTTGGCTTTTTGTTTTTTTTTTCCAATGCGGAGCAACATAATTAGAGATGAAGACACATTTCTTCATTAGCGACTACCGTTTCACATAGAGCCAAGTACAGAAGGTGTCTCCTTTGGTCTGACAGCCACGGTGTGGTTCCTGTGCTTCAACACTTCCCATAGTTCATCCTGCCACACCAGCTACAGGACTACTATTAGACAGCACAAACTCCACAAAACTGCTGAATATCACACCGAATTCGTTTGTGATACAAAATAAAATAAAGAAGGGAAGGTTTGCAATTTTTTTTTTATATAAAGGGAGAGCTGTTGCCCTGTGACTTAAATAGCAGGAAATGCAAATACTCTCTCTCCCCGGAACAGAACGGACGCGCTGTAGCCCTGACCCAGCTCCTAACAGCAGAACAACACTTATCAGCAGAAGTGCTCCAAAATTGTATTTAGAAACCTAATATGCTGAACGCCAGCAGTTAGTTCATGTGCCTCTTTAACAAAGAAAAAAAGAGACTGCAGACAGTATTAGTTACAATGGTGTCAAAGAAGAGGAAATTAAAACAAGATTTACATGATTCACTTGAGGAGTAAGGATGACTGAATTTCTGCCACACAAAGTGTACAGTGCTATTTTTTTAAAATTAAATTTATGCTAGATTTTTTTAATTTATGTGGAAAAGTACGTTTATGACACTACTTTAAGTGGAAGGACTGCATTTGATAACTACTCTTTATAGAGAGACATAAATAAACATGGCAAATGAGGATCGTTCCAGACTGGTTTGATCTGAGGAACAACCCACAGCAGTAAGTAGAAAGTAAGTAAGTGTGCAGCGGAGGAAATTAAAGCCTGAAGATAAGAGTGCCAGAAAAGGACAATATGCTCACACAATAACAGGGATCAGACTGACTATCAGCATCTGGAAACAGCAAAAGACTATCTTACACAGTAAAAAAAAAAGCCATCACAAATTATCTCTCTCCTTCAAAATAACAAAGCAGACAAAGACAAGCTCTTTTCAGACTTCTGTGTATATAGAATTTTAACACAGGAGATACAAATTGGTTAAAATACTGCTAAGAATAGCACGAACAAGAAACAGTACTTCACTTACCACTTAATACAAGTTTCTACAGAAAAAATCAGTCAAACATCCAGATCTTGCTGTATTCAAAGTATATATACATCTGGCAGTCCAAAAGTTACTTGTCTCAGAGTTAATTTAAGCACCTTCATTACACAGTGTCCTTTACTACAAAACAGCCAAACATACATTCATAACCCTAGAACTATTTTTATAATTAGCATATTTTAAAGCATTATGTCAGACAGGTGCATCGAAAGGTGTTTTTTAAAGATAGGCAGTCTGCGTTAGTCACAGCAAACAGCTCTTGCACTACTGTCCACACATAATGCGGAAACTTGTTTTACAGGTCATTTATTTAAATGCTGTCACTTTTACAAAATATTTTAGAAAAAAAAAAAAAAAGGAAATTTGCACTTCAGTTTCTCACTCTGGAAACGTGCTACTTCATGAGATAACTAGGCTCTCACCCCTCTGCCCTGCAAAGGAATTGCTTGGCTTTGGGGATCGTATCCCCGTCAGCCCAGGCTGACCACCCGTCACAGTAATGCCTCACGCGCCCACAGTGCGGCTCGATGAGCTCATGGCTCGTTACGCCTCACTGCGCCCCTGTGAGGTAGGTACAGTAATATCCCCAATCGACAGAACCAAGACTTTTGTGTGTGTGGCACCATCACACGTTAAGTGTTCGCTCACCAGCAAGAGCAGCCTTGAAGAAAATAGTGTTCGTGTTCCTGTGGCGCTTCCAGGAGCCGGATGTCTCCTCCTGGCGCCGGGTGGAGAAGGTTAGAGCAAAGTGCTGGGCAGATTGCTGCTCTGCCACCGCAGGCAGGTCGTCTTGGAGTGTTTGTAGAGGTGGCTGGACTGGCTGAACCGCTTGCCGCACTTGAGACAGGCATAGGGCTTCTCCCCCGTGTGCACGCGGATGTGCTTCTTGCAGTCCGTCAGGGTCAAAAAGGTCTTGCAGCAGATCTTGCAGGCGTACTTGCGCGCTCCTTCCACGACCAAGACGTTGTGCTCAGATAAGGCCTTCTTGCACTTGGAAAGGACGTCTGCGGACGCCCTGGTCAGCTGCGGGGGGCCAGGCTGCGACGGATGCCCATTCTCAAAGGAAGTGGTCCCGTTCATGATCAGCTGGGAACTGGACGAGTTGTCTTGCAGCTGGGAGCTCCTGACAGAGGTGACCACAGGCATTTTGGGGGCGATGCGGCGGTAGCCAGGAAAGCTGCTAGCCCCACCTCTTACCGAGCCCATCATCGCCCTTGACAGGGAGTGCAAGCCCAAGCCTGACCGTGGGAAATCCATGCCAAACTGTTCCGCCGCCCGGTACCCAGAAGTCTGCACGCAGGGGAGACCCATCACGTCCTGCATCGGTCTCACAAAATGAGAGTCTGCCGGCTCGGTAAACGGATTCTCGACGTGTGAAACGGTGGCGGATGAGTGGCCAGCAGCAGGCCCCGACTCCGGACTCATCAGATAAGAGGCATCACTGTCCATTCTGCAGTCACTGGTGGTGTTTGGAATGTTGTCATCGCTGTTTTGACTAGCACCGAAGCCACCACCTCTGCTTTTATTTAGAAAATTTGAGATACTGAAAGTAGACTTGTGTTCTAGGTTATTGGACACCTCCATAATATGGATGTCTCCCACCCTATCGGTGCTGGACTGTGGGTCCGAAAAGCTACGATCGCTGCTCTCGGGACTCAGTTCTATCTTCTCTGCACTCACTACTCCTCCTTCCACTTCTACAGACTCGCTGCCCTCTGCTTGGGAGGTGACATCGCTCACCTCATCTTGAGGCTCTGGGGAACTCAAGGGCTCAGACTTCACCACCACCCTCATGTGCTCTTTTTCATTCAGACTGACCTCTGGATTCTCACATGGGAAGTTGTTCTTCTCAGAAGCAGCCTCCTGGTCAAAGCTGGTTTCCACCTGCGTTGCCTGGGATGCCATGGACATCTGTGAGATGTTTCCTCCACTGTTGTCAGACTGGCTGGGCACTTGAGCATCTTCCTGAGCACTGAAAGACTGATCAAACATCATAGTATTGTCCTCCTGGTTATCAGCAACAGCATCGGCCTTAGAGTTGTCCACAATCTTCAGTGAATCTGGTGAGAAGAAATCTTCTCGTGAATGAACTACTGACTGCCCACCCTCTGCAGCCACGTCGGAAACAGATTCATCCATGGTAGGCCTGATGCGCTGTCTGGCCCGATCTTCAGAAGACTGCTTACGTTTGTGGAGGCGACGGATGGGAAAAGTAGTGCGCTGCTCCATGTTATTTCTCATCGAGGAGCTCATGGCATTTGGTTGCTCCTCTGTGCTCGGAGTGGAATTTAAGGCAGAGCTCACAATGCTTAGTCCAAGCTGCTGGAGCATGAAGGACCTCTGCATGCGCGCATTTTGCTCTTGAACTCTATCACTCGGTGGAGACATCGGCAGCGTCCTGGTGGTAAGGTAGTGTTTGCAAGCTTTAACAACAGAGTTCAAATGCAAGTGAGAAGCAGCCAGCAAGACATCCATAACATTGCTCTCCCCCAGCATTAGTGTGGACGTATACATCATGTCTATCAGAGCTGCAAAGGCTTCTGCTGTCACCACTTCGCTGTCCAGCTGAATCATGTTCATAGTCTGGTCTCCTTCTGCTACAGTAAACAGGGCTCGGAAGTGTGTGCTACATGCTGCCAAAACAGAGCGATGGGCTTTGAAATGCCTGTTCCCCACCACGATGACACAGTCGCAGAGCTGGCCATGAAGCCTCTGGTAGTTGAGCTGCTGGAAGATTTGCTCAAAGTGTCCTGGAAAATCCATGATCCTGTACAACAAAACAGAAGAAATTATAATATTAAAAATGGCCAAAGTCCTATTCAGACTACAGTGGAAACGGGTCTGAAAATGAAAGATGACAGCTGAAAGACCGATGAACAAAGGCTGACCTTAATTTACCACTGCCCCACCGGCACTGTACCAAAGCCAGCAATCCTGAGGAGCAGGAGGAAGAAAACACAGGTTCTGCCACGGGGCTGAGCTTGAGTAACAGCCACCACAGCACCAGACCTGTCACAGGCAGCTCTGCTGCAGACTGAGTAACACAGGTCATTACACCTCCATAGTGCCTGTCCAAACTAAAACACTCGTCAGTAAAACATTTAATCTAATCCTGTTTTTTGAAAAATCTAATTGTGAATAATCTACTGCAACCTTTGATAAATTGCTCATGTTAATAGATAACCTCCCACCAAAAAGTCTGGACTTTAACTCTTATTTAATCCAGCTTCACCTTCTGCAAATGACTTTCTGCAGTTTCTCAGCTACTGCGCAGAACTGCCACCCAAGTATCTGCTTTAACACGGAAATGCAGATAAGAGAGTTAATGGGAAAGAAGGGAGACACTTCTTATCTCAAACTGCGCCCGTTAACTATCCAAAGTGCAATACAGTTTTCTTATTCATTATAGTGGAATTCACTTCACTGGAAGTCCTCTGTTTTTCCCACAACATAAATAAAACAGTAATAAGATATAAAAGTTTGCCAACATTAAGAGCCACCTCTGTGGCTATTCCTTATGAGCATTCTTGGTCCATAAGGAAGTTATGGGGAGCTTTTGACAAAATGACACACTACTCAACAAGACAACTAGACTCAGGGGTGTTTTCTTCTTACATTTACATTAACACAACATAAGCTGAATCTTATTAGACCCACCTAAAGACTAAATAAGTGACTTTTGTGACATCTCTGCTTTTTCTCATGACAAATGAAGAATGTGTAAGATTTGGGGAACAGAAAGGTTGCATGTATAGGGCACACACACACATTTTTGTGTTCGTGTTTATTTTTCTATAGCAATACCACAGTATCATGTGACACAAGACTGCAAAACAGCTAAAATAAAAGTTCACACAGGAAGAATTATACTTTTGAAGAATGATCAAATGTGACTCTGCCAATTTAGAAATTCTGCCCTCACACACACACGTCGTGAACAAATCATATGCTGCCTTTGCATATGTCCATGGTCATAAGCTGTAGGAGTAAACTGCATAGAAAGCTTCCCAATAGCCATGTTTGGCCAGTAAAGAAAACTTTGCTCAGAAATAACGTTTGTATTTCAAACTCTTTGCAGGTATTTCACTTTATGCAGCGACTTTGCTCAGAAGGTATGCTCAGGTGAGAGACAGTGGCTGCCAAGTAGATGCACTCATTCAGAGCAAAACAGGTACAGCTGTTGATGCAGACTGTTAATTACTTTGCAATTTTCTTCACCTGGATGGACATAGGTTAACTATTTCCTTGGAAGGATCAGCAGAAAAAGCAAAACTTCAGGTATGCAAAGAGCAGCTCCCAAGACAGTAGGCACAGAGGGACAGCAGCACATGTCCACAAAGGCTCCCTCCCTGCAGAGCTCGAAGCTCCATGCCCTGCGTTCCCACAGGCCAGCGGCAGCACAGAAGGCTGGCCAGAGCAGCCACTGCCATCTCCAAGACACAGACTGCTGTAAGACCCTGCCGGGATGGGTCAGAGAGCCAAGCCAGGCACAGAAGATCACTGATGGATTTACACACTTCTGCGTACATAAGCAGGCAGTTGTAGAAGCAGAAAGATCCATGAGCTTCTGGCTGCAACTCTGCTCAAACGAGGAAAGTAACCAGCAAACCTCCCCTGCATTGGACTGCAACCATGACCATGTCACAGGAAAGCAGAAGGGTTCTTGTTCCTCTTTTGTAAAAAATATACTTATTTTGAACTAGTTCAGGAGTTATTCTGCCAGCAGCATGAGACTAGGTTTCTGATGAGGAAATGACGTTAACCCAGGCTCTGTGTGCCCCTGCTCCCTGCAATAACCTGCCTGCTCCCCCTCCACGCCCGTGAGTCCTAGTGCCCCAGAGGCAGCTCAGGCTGGGGCTGACCGAGGTTCCCCAGTCCCACCATCTGCTGGCAGAGCGGAAGGAGCCAGAGCTGAACACGGGCTGGGCTCTCCATCCAGTGAGGGTGCAAAGCTGGGCCCCCTTTTTCTTTTAGGCCCACAGCTACAAACTGTATTGGACTTAAAAACACTAGTCTCCTCAGTTGAAACTTGCCAGTGTCTCCAACAGCTATGAAAAGGATGGGCAGAGTCATTGTGCTCTATAACACTTCTTGTCATTAAATAATAAAGTTTTACTTTGTCAGGGGCAGGACACTACGGGCAGCTATCGGGTAGGAAGGTCTTAGATCCAGATACTCTTTGTTTTTAGCTTGTCTTGAGGCTACTAAGGTCACTACTGTGTGATGAACAGCTACCATCATCTGATTTGGAGACTTCTGAAATGCTTTAGGAGGAACCTGGACAAACAGGACAAAGCTCAAGGTTACAGCTTTTGCTGCACTTGGACTAGCATTGGGCTACATAAAATTAAGGGAATTGGTAGTATAGTAGGTGAAGAGATCTGAATACATGCCAGAAGACATGGCAAACTAGCATAAAAGCACAAAGACTAAAACCGTTAGGTCACAAAATCTCTCATGAAACAGCCCCTGCGAGGATGGAGCTAATGCAAGAGCAGTCACTGTTCCCCAGCCACCCACCGCCTCCTCCCCCTCCAGGCACAGGACATTCACCCACCACCTCCTCCTCCAGGCACAGGACGTTCACCAACCACCTCCTCCTCCTCCTCCAGGCACAGGACATTCACCCACCACCTCCTCTTCCAGGCACAGGACATTCACCCACCACCTCCTCCTCCAGGCACTTTGCAGATCTTCTCTGGAGAAAGATTTCACCACCCAGCCCACCGGACAAAGAACCTTGGGCCTCTCCAAAGGATGTGGGCTTGCAAAGGACCACAGCTGTATCCAAACACTGAAAAGCCAAAAACTGTTGGCAAAAATCTGTTGCCTCCAACTGTAATTAGTTCCTGTGTATTTCAAAAAGAATAAATAAATACACTTCATGGCTTCCAGCAATGGTGAGAGTCCAGGCTTAATGGCAGCATCAAAAATCCCCTAGTTTGGCAGCACTAAGGCTATGATGCCTGAATGCCTGAAATAAGCACCATAATGAGATTTAATTAAGTCCTGTGTCACGGTCTCCCTTACCTCTATAAATGAAGTTATGTATAAAACAGAAGAATTTGAGTTTGCTGCTTTGTTTTTAATAAGAAATAGGAATACGGATAATAGGTGATTTTATTTCTCTTTCACTACCAATGCACATTTGACAGTAAAAATAATATGACATTTTCTAACAGAAAAACACTAAACAAGACAAACTTCAGAACTGCACAGTTTTTATTTCTATGTATTTTGTCCAAGAGAAGTGCAACACAAGGGAAAGTGAGGAAATGCTTCTTGGAGTCTGTTGGAGGGAGGAGGAACAACAGAGCGAACCCTGAAACTCACTGACCTCAGGCAGCCGGACAGGGGGAAGATGGGGAGCCTGAGACAGGAGCCAAAGGTCCCAGCAGGACATGGCAGAGGCCAGGCAGTGCTGCTGCCTCGCTGTCTGCCCCTGCTGCTCGGGAACACCTGGTTGAACTCCTGCCTGCCCTTGTTCCAGTGAGCATGGTGCAGGGATGACCTCCGCTGTGACGAAAGCTCCACCCCAGCCCGGTGCCTCTGGGAAGCTGGGAGGGGGCTGCCAAACAGTTCTTCATTTATCTTCTTTTGCTTGCCTCTGAGATGGGTGAAGTGTTACACCAGAGATAACTCTCTGCCCTGGGCTTCACGGGACTAAAACACAGGATCTAGCTCCAAAGCAGCAAAGAAACTCTCGCTCCATTCGGAGTCCCATACTAAAACCTCTGTCTGCTTTTTGGGGGCCCGGATGTTAATTGACTTTCTTTTCACTTCATGCCCCAGTCAGGAGCAGCAGCTCCAGGGAACCAACTGACAGTGGTAAGGCTGTATGCAGAGCTGATCCGCACAGCGTACAATGCGACAGCGCACCAGCTGGACAATGCCAGGCGTCCACCACACCAGGAGCGGCAAGGGATCTCCTCTCCCGAAGGACCAGAGCTGGAGGACACTGTGAAATTAACTACAGTGACACCAAAATGCAGCAGTGCTGAACCATCACCACCACCTACAAAGGCTGCTGAGAGGGAGCGCTTTGCAGTGCCCCATCCGCAACGACGAACAAAATTGTTGTACCAGTACCTTCACTGCAGAAAGCACAGGGCCCAGCAGAGACTGCTCCAGCTTCAAGGGCCGCCACAAGTAAGCTCTTCGCAAGCACCCATGCAGTTCCCAGTCTATGCACTGCTTTAGGTCCTTTTAGGAAAAGCACTGTAGAACATATAAAATACTTGAGAGCTCATACATTGCCTCTATCAAGCCAACCCCAGGAGGTGGTGTGCTCCAGAAGGCTACATAACATCCCATCCAAATCAATGCCCAGAGAAGACTCGAGGTGGAAAATGCCAAACAACATGAGGACAGGATTTCACATCAGTAAAAAGACTGAGCTGGACTCCAGAAAGGAAGATAGGTTACAGGGATGGTCCACGGTATTTCTGCCCAGGCAGCAATATGTATCTGAACCAGAGAAACCAGGCAAGAGTTGTTGTATTGACCAATGATTTGGGATTTCAGACTTCAGAGAAAGTTCTTGCTTACAGTCACCAAAAGTGATCGCATCCTTTGTGCACCTGAAACAAGCCAAACCCCAGTTTTGCTTCAAATAATAGTAATTTGGCTTGATATTTAACTTTTATTACACCACGAAGGCTGAGGTTCTTGAACCAGAATGAACAAACACAGACCCCACAGTGAAGTTTAGATTTCGTAAAAGATTGATTGAAAATTATAAAGCTAGATGTGAATCGCATATACTGCCTACTATCCACATACCACATTCGGCAAGATCCCAGCAAGATTCAGGTTACTAAATACATGCAACGCATCTAAGTCAATATCAAAATACATGAGTGGCGAATTTCTGGATACACACCCTCCGTCTGTCTTCCCCTCCTGCTTCAGGGGTACCTTACCTTTCACAACAGCTGGCCGTAAGACGCCCCTGAACCTTCATTGTTCCCCTGCCAAATGACCCATTTCCAGCATGGGACGGGTGACATCCCACCACATGGTGTGCAGAGGCCTGTTCGGATGAAGAACAGAGATGCTCCCAGCTGAGCAGCGAGTGGTTCCCGCAGCTGGTCTCTGCAGCCTTGGTGAGGCTCACCAAGCCAGCTCCAGTTCACAGCCTAGGGACCTGGGGAATGTTAGGTGAAGTATTCACTGAATCATGTCCCATCAGCGGGACTTGGGGGACGCATCAGTGGTACAAGCAGCAGACATCGAGTCCAGAGGCCTTCTGGGGAGCAGTGGGAAAGGGAACACCTTAGTTTTATAATCAAACAAATGACCACAAGTGAAAAGAAAATATACCAAATTGTTTAGCTACAAGCAGTTTTACTATAAATACAAATAGTAAGAGCTAGGAAAATTTTAACGGTGAGCAATGAAAAAACACCCATGAAATCCTGACTGGAAAACAATCGTTCTGCCTGTCCCTGGACTAAGGCCTAAGAAATCAAACCAGCAGGGTCAGAACCAAAGAAACACTCCTTCACGTAACGCAGTAAAGCTACAGAACTCCTTGCCATGGGCAAGTACATGTGAATTCAACAGCCATTACATAGATTCATGAAAGAAAAATCAATTGAGTGCTATTAAATATTCAGATGCCACCTCTATCCGGGGAAGGCACTAAATCACAAGTCACTGGAGGCGTAGTTTTATATGCACTTACCTCTCTGGCTTCCAATTTTACAGCTTTCTTTGGTACTTTCAGAAGAGTTTTAGAGAGAACTGTGCATTTTTTTTAATGTAGGATAGATTTGGTAAAAATGAGGAAGGAAGCAGTTTCTCCCTAGTATTTTGATTACATGCTTAAAAAGATAAATAACCTTTGAATAAAAAGCACACTGGGTAAATATTTAAATACTCGACTTGCCTCTTCACTGCTATAGGAAAACATAACACAGCAGATCCAACAGTCCAAGAGAGGTGAGGCTGCTGCTGCTAAACGTCCCTGCATCCCAGCAGGAGAAGATGCGTTCCCAGGGGCACAACTGCACAGAGCACACGTGTATATACGCTACGAGGGACAGTCAGCACCGACACAAACACAGGCAGCACCAGAGGCCTCATCCTGCTCTGGAAGTCCACCAGCCAGAACATACATACATACGAGGTGGAGACCTCCAGCCACTGGCCCTCCTAGTAGCTGTCCCCCAGGTCCCAGTCTCCCTGTTCCCATTCTGCAGGCATACAAGTTCCCAGGGCCACAGGTCCAGCCAGGACCCCACAGCTTGTCACAGGCACACAGGTCCAGCTGGGACCCCACAGCTTGTCACAGGCACACAGGGCCAGCTGGGACCCCACAGCCTGCCACAGGCACACAGGGCCAGCCGGGACCCCACAGCCTGTCACAGGCACACAGGTCCAGC
>KZ506546.1:73732-100015 GCA_002844005.1 Limosa lapponica baueri
GCTCCCCTCCCATCTGCCTTGCCTGCACATACTCTCAGGAGAGTATTGGCTGCCATTTACATCTGAAACATTAAAGAGTGCGTATGTATCTCACTGCCCTGCCTGCTTACAGGGCAAGAAGGAGCAGAACAGAAGCAGCACGTTAGGGCTGCTTTTAGTACAATATTTTCCAAACCGCACCTCAGAATATTTGCAATAACTGGAAGGCTCAAAAATGCCCACAGACACAGGCATCACGGTGTTCTATGTGTGTTGTGGAGCAGAGGAGCTGACCTGTATTTTCTTGGGGCAGGAGCAAGAGCAGTCGTGGAGGCAGGATTGCTGCTCTGGTGCTCCAGCTGCATTTCATCTCGGCGTCTTTTAGAGCTGTTCATGGCAAAGCTCCATGAAGGGACGTGGAGAAAGACTACACAAGGCCAGTGAGGAGGACATCTCATCGACAGCAGTCAGATTCTGCAACAAGACGGAAGCTGTAGTGAAGAGAGAGAACTATGCAGTAGATTGGAGTGAAGTCTATAATCTGTTTGCTAAAGGAATGCATTAGAACCATTAAGTTACTGTGTTCGGTAAAACATTTCTAGAGATGCAAAACGTGGCTTGTCTCTGATTGCGTGCCCTATGACAGACAAGAAAAACTGGGACTTCGTAATGAGTTAAATTAGGAGAGTGGGAGAAAAAAAGAGAAATGTGAAGAAGAAACATTTATGCAATGAAAAATGTAGGGTGTATGATATTGACAAGCAGTTGATACTGGAAGACGTGGAAGAGGAAAGAGGAAAGAAAATTAAACTTGAAGATAAATCACTCCGCCCGCGACAGATAGCTGGCTCAAGCAGATTTGAGGCATAGAAAAACAACTATGCAGCGAGAGAGATGTTGAACAATAACCCTAGGAAAGCCACTTGAGCTTTTCTCAATTTAGTTTCAAGTAGCCGAGATGAGGCTGTGTTTATGCTTTACTGTTATGGCCAACAGAGCATTTGTAAAGGATGATTACCTTTTTTGGTCACATGTGGGTGAGTATCATGCTTAAGTGGTGATTGGATCCCAGACAAGATGATGGCCATCAAAACTAATAGTGGAAAATAGCTGAGAAACTGAACCTTTTGCTACTTTGCATCTAGAAGTAATCCCAGTCAGCAAGGGAAGAATAACGAGACTGAACATGATTTACCTGCTCAGAGCTTTGGATACTTCAGCTGTTTGTCTTGGCCTATAAGAGGCAAATGAAAGTCACCTACCTCTGATCTTACACCACCTACCTCTGATCTTACACCTCTTGTGACAGTTCCTGTTCCTTTCCCCAGAAATTTATAAAAAAGGGTGGGATGGGCTTCATCCTTACACTTCATGTCCAGCAAGGTGGGATTGATTGAAAAATAGCTATGGCTTTTTGTGCTGTGCCATTTTATTTTTAAGGTCAGTAGAAAAGTTCCTAAAAGCTGCATACACTGGGTCTTCTTGGAAAGAGTCATCCTTGTCACATACCTGATAGGGATTAAGAATTATTACTGCCTTTGTCAGCATTACTAAAAAAAATAGAATATTTCTGTGAACACCGGACAACAGCATAAACAAGGTCTTGTACTAGCTCTTGACTCTTGCAAGATTGCAATTTTGTTAAAGGTCTGGATTTACAGGTTTGTTTTGGCTCCTGCCCTTCAAGTTGAGCCATATGGATGCATTTCTTTCTCTGTCCAAATTCTGCAGTGGGACTGTTCAGACTCAAATGTCTCCTGACATAGTGCATCTCGCATGCAGAGCTGTAGTTACTCACCCAGCACTTCAGATGTGAGAGTTTCGTTTCTGGCTTTCATGGTGCTGCAAAATGATTACACAGAGGGAAGGGTGTTGCTGACTAAAAGAGCAGTCACATCACAAAACAGACTTCATGAGAACTATTCTTACGGAGTAAAACTTGGAGGTATGAGACTCTGATAACAAGCTAGTGATCTTTTTGCAGGAAAATTTCTGCTACAAGGGGTGACCTCAGCCATGATCTTAAAAAGAATATCATAGATTGAATGAAACTTGGAAATTGCATTGTCTTCCTTCTTCACACTTGTCTCTTGGCAGCAAAAGTTGTTCAGTCTGTGCTCGTGCTCTTTGGGAGGATAAATGATCTTCTCTTCTAAGACTGCCGTTTCTTACGCAGCATGTGAAATAAGAAACAACTTCTAAATTTACCATATAGCATATTCATTAGGATATTCAGGTGAGCCCAGGCAATTTCTCTCGATCTTACGCAAATTGGTGATTTGTTTTTTTTTTCTCCTTAGGTTCAATTCAATAAAACAGTGCCAAGAGCATTACCATCTGTGGTCTTTTCATAGGTATCTTGGTTTACTTTGCAATTCTCAATTTGGGGTGTTTTTTTCTTTAAGGAAAATGGAGTTAGGTTGAGTACTTGAACTGCATGGCTTCATTTGCATAACTGGCAGTGAGGAAAAATAGAGCAGGTCTTGCCTTTTGAAGCAGATGTCACAGAGGACTTCTTCCTAATTTTCTTCAGCAGTTTCTCCAACAACATTTGAGTCTATAAGGTACACTTTCCAAGCTACATTAGATATCTTTTTGTTCCTGTATTTTCATGTTATGTCAAAGTGTTCCATACTCTGATCTATACAATTCTTATTTCTGTTCCTAAAATACTTCTTTTTCCTCTGGTCTTGTCTGCTGTTTCAGTATTGCCATGCTGCTTCTCCTTATTCTTCATCATTTTGCTGAGTAGAAGTGATAATGAAAATTATTAGAAGTGCTGAATACCATACGTTTCAGCACTCAAGTGAGATCTTGTCTTTGGAACTGATCCAGCGTTGCTGAGAGAGGTTTTTTAAGTGGTTATAGCAAGCTTTGGATCAGGCAAATGCCACCTCCACTCCAATCCTACGAAATAAAAAGAAGAAAAAAAAAAACAACGGTGGAGAAGAGTTCCCATCTAGGTCACCCCTTTTCTATCCTGCTTGGGTTTGTTTCCCCTTCCCCCCATGACCCTTAACTTAATCTTTCTATTTGATCTTTGTCCATCTGTGTCTCCCCCCATTCGTGCTTATTTATTTATATATTTATTCCATTCCATTCTTTATTCCTTTTCTCTTCAATGGTCATATTTTTGTTGCTCCCTTGTGTCCTATAAAAATCCAGTGAGCCTCTCTTAGACAGGACACAAGATGGACACTAAAAGCACGTCTTTCCTTCCTCTAGGCGTTGTCTGTTTTGCAGGATGAACTAGACTGATTTTACAGAGAGGAATACGAAGCAGTGGGTAGTGATTTGGTTTCTATTGTATAGTGGGAAAAGGATGAAAGGGTGGGATATGAGTTTATTTTTCTCATAACACGTTGAAATTGGACTGAACCAAAACCTGAGGATGTTCTGTTGTCACAAATACTCATGTGATATAAATACTGAAAGTACGAAATCTGAATACTAATATCCTGAACATAATGTCTACAGAAAAAAAAAAAAAAACAACCCAACATGTTTTATTCTGCTTCCTTGCTGAAGTCTCTTCACCTTGATCTGAAGAGGTGGGTCTCTCCTGTCATGCAAAGCCTTAGACTCTCTCCCCTATCAACGAATTTGATTGATGGTCTGAGGTCTGACAAAAATGATTTGTCTGTTGGGTAGAAGCTACTACTGTCAGATTTTTTCATTCGTCACCCAGCTGCACAGGAATTGATATATAATTGCCCTAGAAGTAGAAGGCTTTAAGGATCTTGTTACCAATTCGTTCAGCCTGCCAGACCACATGCTTTCTCTCTATTGATTTTTAATAAGGATGTTCAATACTGTCTACAGTTTCTATTCAATAGTAGGACTCAAACTTCTACTGTGTGACTGGCCATAATGGCTCCTTTGAAGTCATTAGGATCTATCAGGCAGTTAATTCAGATTTAATGACCTCGAAATGGGTATGTATTGACAAGAATAAGCAGAAGGTGATAAATTGCTGTTATCAAAGGAATGATTTCTGTCTTATTGTCATACTAAAAAGTAATCTATTCTATAAATTTTTTCAGTTGTCTTGTAATTTTAGCTTGTTTAACATCCTTAAAGCTATAGGTACTTAGAGTATAAGTACTTAATATATATATATATATACTTATACTATACTATATATATTTTATATATATATACTTAATAAGTACTATTTTGAAATTATGTTAATGTTCAGGTCCTAACTTGGGAACCAAAGGAGCTTCGAAGCTTGGAAAACTTGTTCTCTTAGATGTGCTTCATTTGTCAGCTGTTGCACGGGTGGCAGCTCTCCCAGCAGCTCCTTCAGCCACAGCGTGATGCATTCAGAGCAGAGTAGAATTTGTACCGCTGTGTTTTCATTTGTTCTACATCTAAAGCGGGAGTGAACTGTACTCTGGTGGCACAGTCAGATTTTGAAAACTTTGACATATCATTAAAATCACCTTTTATAAAATAGGGGGGGTTAGCATCGCACTGAATACCTACGGCTAATGTCAGAGGGAACCAACAGGGTTCAGTGTTGTCAGTTGCCTCCTTCCTTGTGTAAACCCTGAAAGGTAGTAATAAGTTTAAATGTCAGCACACATTGTTTTATTTTTGATTGTTTTAGGGCACAATCCCAGGTTTTAGGTGGATTTAGGTAGAATTGTATTTATTCTCTAGTCTAAATTTTCTAAACCTACCAACTTGCTAAATCTCTTGGTGATTTTTAAGTGATAGATACTTTATTTCAATTTTAAATGGAAGGTAAGAGACACTCTAAAAGCTAGAATTTCATAATATACATGGAATTTTGCACCCTTTTAACAGATTAAAATATTGCACACAAGACTAAAACCAATATGTGAGGTACAATCTTACTGCTTTTCATATAGGCTAGCTTTGGCTTGCCTACATTTTAATCTGTCTGTCCCTGATAATTGATGAAATCGGTCTTATCGTGTTCCCAGTTCGTGCTCTCAAGTGAGGGAAAAATTCATGACCTCTGGCGTTTTGCACTGTCCAGTTTCATTTCCCTTCAGAGGTACTGCAAATAACAATCTGTACCTTTTAGCAGTAAAGGCTTATAAGATGATACTTCTGTTGTCAGGAATTTCCTTTATCCATTTGTTATTTGTTCAGGATCTTGACATCTCCCTAGTTGGCAAGAAGTAAGGTATTTTGGCAGCTAAACTTGCATGCCAACTTCCAGAGCGTGTCTAAAGCATTGAAGAGCTGCAGTGCATTCCTGTGAGCAGAATGGTAAAATATACCCAATTTTTAGATAGGTAGCACATTTTAATGCTTCGTCTTATTTTCTGAGTGATTGCTCATTTCATCTGTACGGCTTCAGAGATTGCTTGAGCTTGAGGTCAGGTAGGAGGCTCAAAGACCACATCTAGAGCACATTCATCTGGACTAGGTGATATTGCCCTTTGGCTGCTTGTGAGGTTTATGGGGGAGTTGGCAGCTCTCTGTCTATAAAAGCAGCAGAGCTTGCACATTGCTTCATGCCAGGAATGCGTTTTTGTTTTTTTTGACAATGCACTTAGTGCTGAAAAATAGTCATTGCAGCAACTAGTTACAATGCTAATTTGTCACAGCACTACAGGAGGTATAATTTAAAATACAGAAGTCTAGTGCTAACATTTCAAATCCTAAAAATCTTCCTTTATAAGTAGTGATATTCAAGGAAGCATTTCACATAATAAGCACAGAGTCTTTTATTTGAATGAATAAAAAACACCAAGTTATTACAAATACACTAAGCCAGTCACACTAGGCCAACCTATTGGTTCATCACAAAGGCTCTTTATATTCAATTGTCTTACTGCTTCCCAAATTAGCAGTAAAGAGGACATTACCTCTCAAAAGTTTAGTTAAATGTGTCCCTCTTCCACCATCTCCAGCATGAATTGCCTGTATCTGCTGGGTTTTATTTTCTCTGGCATGAAAACTCAGCTGAATCATGTGTCTTGGTGAAGTTGAGGCCAATTTTGAATAGTGGAGATGAAATCTTAAGAAAAACATATTTTTGACGTTCTGAATTCATTCAGTGCCTAGGAGCTGTAATGGGATGGATTCTAATATAATCTATTTAAATTGTTCATTTTGACTACCATTTTCAGTGGATGCAAGTGACTAATTTCTGTTTCCACAGTTTCTTCATCCATACAAATTTGCACTGTATTTCACCCTTGAACCACAGATGGAGCCAGTGTTGGACTGGGCCTTTTTAAACAGTTATTGAGTAAAGTTTAGGATTCAAAAGGGAAATGATGCAAATGTTCTCACATACAATAGTTAGGCTACTGATAATTTCCAACACTGGGAATTTTATTAGGGTAGTGTATTGCTATAGACACTGTTTTTGCTGCAACTTGTTTGTTGGGTCTAACCACAGTTCTTTATTTTTTTATACTGTGGAACTTGATGACTCTTGTTTATAACCTTGACAGAAGGCATGTACAGGAGAATACTTCTGTCTTGTATTTGTTCACAGCAATCTCATTTGGTGTATCAGGTGAAGAATTTAATAGGTTTTTTCTCCCTAATAAATATTTAAATTCATGGTGACAAATCAAAAGAGAGTGACCTTGAAGCAGAGTGTGGCAAAGGTGCTTGAGGAAAGGTTGCTTTGGGGACCTTCTCCCAAACACAAGATGAATCTAAGAACTCGGAGGGGGGTGATCTGAGCAATTAATGGCTGAGATGATCATCAAATGGATATGAGCAAGGCAGAAATTGCATTTGTCAGGGCTGGTGAAAAGGAAATTGCATTCATGGAGATGCAGCAAAAGCATGATTGCCAAATTCTGGCTGTGCGTGGATAGGAAATGCATCTTGAAGCTCTTACATGAAAGGATTCTTAAATGAGAAAATTTTAACTTAAACCTGGTTTAGGTGGCAAGTATCATCATTAGTTAAGGCAATAAATGATGAATGACATGGATATGGTATTATTTATTTATTTTTGTCTCTCCAAGAAGTCTCTGTGAGGGATTTCAATAAACTCTTTCAAGTTGCCCATTGTTTTGATGCCATACCAACTATTTAAATTATAACTTATCTGAGGAAGATAGGATCAGTCTTTGCAAATTAAAGTTCAAGAAGGAATGTAACTTTTAAATATGTGATTTCTCTATCTCAATACACTTAATTATATTTTCAGGCCAAGGTTGCTATGTTGACCTGTAATTATCATTTGAATACTAATGCAAGTTATGAAATACTACATAAACTATACACAGTCTTTTATGACAAAGTAGTTTAGCCTTGATGGGTAATATAAACAATGAGATAACCCAACTATTACAAAAGGAAAGACCATCCCTCTGGAACACTGGGTTCTCTTTCATGTGTTAACTCTCTTCATGTCACCTGTGCCTGGAGTCTCTTTCAATTAAACTAGTAGACGTTTTTAAACCATGTGCTTTCTAATCCACTTTAGGAACATTCATCTAATTTAACAACATTTTGGACACTAAGAGACAGCTTGAAATGGAAGGTGGAGAAGCCAAGTCTTAGAACTGATGATTCTTTTTACTGCTTCAGGTGTGATCCCTGAGCATACTTCGGTACCAACGTGCGCATCTTTTTTTGTGACAGAAGAATATATTTCTTTTTATCTAGTCTGTTAGTCCATGTTTTGTGCTTTCTGAGTCCCCACCATTGTAGTCAGAATTCCTTGTTTTTTATGAGGAACAATTTACTTTCGAAGAATTTTTGGGTGTCTTGAAGATAATTGTCAAAACATGAGGATAAAGCAAATGTGCAAGATAAATAAAACCTAGCTGAATGGCTATGTGATCAGGCTGAGTGATAAATATGTAGTTGAAATGAAAGAACTTTAACATCAATGACTAACTTAATGGGAGTTCGCATTATTGAGGATCTTTGGTGAAAATTAAAAAGCGGGCAGCTGGAGCTGAGTGGCCTGAAGGACAGGAGTACCAGGCTCTGATCATGGTCAGCACAGTTCACTGCTCTGCAATTAGCTTCCATGCAGGGAGATGTGCTGATGAGCCACGGGGCGAAAAAATCTGACTCCCAGAAATCCTGCCGGCCCAGGGGTGATGCCAACCCTCGGAGCACAGCAGTGCTGTCTATTTGCCCCCCAAAACCTTAAAAATAAACCACCAGCAACCTGTCGCTTATGGGTAAAATGCTAAAACTGGCAGTATGTCTGGCTGTCGTTCTCACAAGGTCTCCATTGTGCTGTTGACTGTGGGAGGAACTCGGCCCTCCCTTTTATTGTTTAGTTTTATACAGGGTTCAGAAAGTGGTCTTGGTGAAAGCGTGTATGAAGAGAAAGTAATTAAAAGTGAAAAGGAATGGCACTTTGCCTGCTGGTCCTCCAGCTTACAGTGCTAAGAACGAGAATAGTCGTCTCTACAATACAGTAGATTATAATTTATATATAGTATGTAAATACACTTACTGTTCTGTGCCCCAGTATTGATCTCTACTAGAAAGCGTCCCATTTTGGCGCACACCTTTCTCCAAGTAAAAAGCTGTTAAGTTTAATATAGTTTAATTATGTAAAAACTCATCCTGGTACATCCTTTTCCCTCTGTTTAAAATAGTGGTAATTTGCTACAATCTTAGATAAATCTTTCTCAGCCTTCATTTGTCTTGTATCATTCAGTCGGTAATCTGTCTGTTTTGTAATAAAAAGGTAATCGTTATTTTCCTTCCCTGTTGTTTAGATTCTTTTCATTGGTTTTGCCAATGAAAGTGCTGTAAGTGGAGTAGCTTATTCACAAAAGAATGGGGACACCTTCTTGTAAAAACAGCTCATTTCACAAGGTAGCAATAACAATAATAGAAGCCCTTCTTGCTAAAGATACTCCATACACACTTGTGATTGTCAGAAGTGCTATAATTAGTTGTGATCTTAGTCAACTACTGAAAGCTTTGATCTTAATCCTTCAATAATGAGGCAGTTACGTATGTGGAATTCAGAGGCAATGAATGCATCCACTGAAAACTATGTTGTAGTTGGGTAATGCTCTCATTTCAAATGGTTTCCCATCTTATGTGCAACAGCCGATGTCATTCAGAAAAGGGGCATCTACTAATCCTTTCACTTCATCTGAGGTTGGTGAGTGACTGTTCTTTCTTCCACTGGAGAGGCTGATATGGATTATTTATTTTTATGCGAAGTAGTAAAACAGGATCTGGGGGCATAGCATTGCATTTTTCTTGCATTTTTTTTTTCTCCTCCCTGGTCTTCCGATATGTAGGGATTCTTGTTAAATAGCAAAATGTGTAGAGCATAATTTGGCTGTATTATTGAACCCGTGTCTCCGAGAAGGTTAGGATTTTAAAGTCTAATAAAAGAATTGACAGGTAAAATGAGTGCAAGTGTGAAGAAAATGCCATCTGATACTGCATTTCTTCCACACCTGTCAACACACGCTTTTTGATCAGTCTTCATGCAGTAGTAGAATGAGTTACCTCATAAAACAAGCAATGCATAAAAAATGAGACCACCTTCTAAGAGCAGATGTGGTCCAAAAAATGACATCAGGCTGCAGATTTTTAAGGAATCCTTACATTTAACTGATGTATGACCAAATGTTCCCAGTTTACTATGAGAAAACATGCAATAAATTGCTAGGAACAAAGTTCCCAAATGTATTGGAGTGCAACAGCCATGAAGAAATTTTAGACTGTTTCTGCTTTATGCAGAAGAAGGGAGGCTCAGTGTTTTTGTAGCTCTTTTTTTTTTTTTTTCTTGGGGGGAGGGTAGGCTGTCAGTTACTGTTAGGTTGGAGTCATAAGGGTTTTTTAACATACTATTGATAATTATGATTTATTTTTTTTTTTAATACTGGATGGAGAAGTCACATAGTCATTTGCAGGCTTTGTAAATACAGGAAGCAAAATCTTGTATGGTTATTTGTTTTTAAGCAGACTAGTTATTTTTTGTTAGAGAAACATTTCTGATTTCAAATTACATGAATAGCTAACCTCTCATAAAAAGACTGCTTCTGAATCACAGTTATAACAGAAAACAAAAGCATACACGACCATTTCATATCGCCTTTTAGTATTTTCCTAAACCTACACGCTGAACTTCTTTTTAATGAAAACTATCCCTGTTCTTTAAGAGTTTAAACAGCGTCTCTGTTTGCAGAGTGAGACGTGGTCAGTGTTGGTAGGTTGGTTGCTCTCTGCAGACACCAGTGGCCAAATAAACGCTCCAGGAGCCGTCAGCAGGCTGAGCCCTTGTGGCTGGCTTTGTGCAAACTCGACCTGCTCCGACGTGCGCTGGGCATGGACCGGTGCCAGCAGCAAGCAGGGAGGGAGAAAGCACCTGTTTTACCCATTGCTTTTGTGCCTCTTCGCTGGCTGGGTTTTGGAAGGAGATGCTGAAGCAGGATGTTTTCAAGGATGCTTTTGGGTGAATCAGCATATCTTTGCATAAGTTGTTCAAATACTTAATTGCGCTTAACTACTGCAAGTGGGTGGCGTGTTTCTGGGATCTGAATTTCCAGCCTTATTTCTGCCTAGCTTTAGTTTCCAAACGTCAGACCTCAATTGCTTCTTTCCGATAAGGCTGTTTTCAGAAATCTTTTCTCAGTAGAGATTTTCTAAGTCAAATTAGTAGTCCACTCCCTGGTGGATGAGTGTAGCTGATTGAGCCTCTTGCCATCAGGCAGGTTCCCCCAAGCTCCCGTCAGCCCACATGCCTGTTACTGAGCCCTCTTTCTTTTTGGGGGTGCATTATGGAGAGCCACGTGTGGTGTTACACCACCTTCTTGGACAAGGTCAGGGGTAGTGGCTTTCTCCTCCTACGCAGTATTGCTCTTTGTTAGCATTACCCCCTTCAGCGTTAGCTTGAGGGAGCAGGTTGGGGTCGGGTACCAATGTAGTGCCCGTGTCCTTTCTCATCCTCCTGGGCGCAGCCTGGCTGTCTCAGGCACCCAGGTCTGTGGTGTTTAATGCCTAGTCTTTGTTCGATTTGGTTTTGCACAGCTTTTGGAGGGGGCTGGGTGCTCTGGCCTCCTGGGCACCAGGCACTGAAATCAGGTTTTCCAGTTCTCAGCGCCCGCTACTGTCACCTGTTCAGAAACACACCAGCAGGCATCCTGGTGGGAAGTCAGCATATTGTCGGAAAATCCGGGTTGTAAAAGGCTTTGTGTGTGAGGAGCTTTTGAAAATAAGAACTTGAATGTACAGGTGGCTTAACTGATCTCAGTGCAAATGCCAAGTGACCTTTTTTCCTGTTCAATAAATTAAAGGTTAAATTTGCATCATTTATCGGACAGTTATTTAGATCGCCACTTCTTTCCACTCACATTTGTACAGACTTAAAATTCAGTTAAAAAAAACCAAAGCTACAAAAGATGGAGAAGGATGGCAAATGCACTAGAGCTCTCCCCCATTAGATCTTCCGGTGCTAAACCCCGCTGTGTCCCGCAGAGGCAGCGATGGAGGGTGTAGGCAGAGGGGCATCCTCTTCACACAGGGCCCGATTAAATCGTGGAACTTGTTGCCACACCAGGTTGAGAATGTTGAATCTCATGCGAGTTTTTTTTGGGGAAAAAAAAAGAAAACCAGACCAAAATCAGAGTGTGGAAGGAAGATCCAGCAAGATTAGTTAAACATTGCAAAAGAGTATTTACTGCTCTTGCCTGGGTGTGTTTGGTGAACCCCTGTCAGGAAACAGGAGCCTGGAAGGGATGGCCTTTGCTCGGTCTCACACTCTTCAATTTCTTCCTGCTTTGAAATAAAATTTTCTTTTCATTTTCTAAATGGAATTAAAATGTACTATACTTAACTGCAGCTTCAGGAAAGATAAAGATTAGATTAATGTGGTGCTTGAGAGATTAAAAGGCAAATATATTTAGAAATACTTCTGAGCATTACAGAAACGCTTTCACTCAGTCTGAACTTTGGGTGATTTGTTTTTGGAATTTGCTTATACTGGTTGTAGCCTTTCCGGCAGGCAGCACTGCACCCCAGTACCAACCGTGTTACCAAAGATGGGTTGTTAAGAGTTTAAAAAGATAGAAAATTTTTGTGCTTTTATAACAGTATTGGAGACTTTCAATTATCTGCAGTTGTGAGAGTAACCACTGAAAATATTGAGTCGCACTCCATTTTTGTACTTTTTTGTGGCTTGTCAGGAAGCTTATTTGTTCCTGTTTGATACTTACAGTACTTCAGTAACAAAATTTACAAGTTTACAAAATGTAAACTTGGAATTAAATATTTATGAAGCAAACCCAAAAATGGTGGGAGGAGTGATAATTTGCACTGGCTATGACTTCTCTATTGGAATTTTTTTGGTTGTTTGTAAAATACTTTTTGCTGTTTTGAGACAAGCAAGGCCTTTCCTTTGAACGAGTGACTTAAAAAGCCATTGTGCAATTTATACCAACAGCAGCCAAAATCATTCATGCCTATTGCAGAGAACATGCAGAGAGATATCTCAAATACAGCCACATCCAAAGGCTTTCTGTTCATTTTGGGGAGTTTTCTTTGATTTGCTTTTTGGGCTTATACATTTAAGGGAAAACTGGAGGAAAAGGTTGGTTCTTGCTCTAAATTTTTCTTGAAATTTGAGGATGTATTTCATTGGAACTAAAGTGTTGTACTTATAACTGATGTTCTTAGGGTTTTTTTTTAAATAATTTAACATAGGTGTGTTTAGATTTCAACTTGGTTTGGGGAAAGTAGTCATAAATAAATATTGGTTGTTACTACTCAGTCTGATCTTCAGATTAAAGTTGGCTTTTGTTGAAGACATTGAGAAATGTTTGGGGTGTGGGAGGGTCCTGGGTTTTTCCCTGCCTGTATTAGTCTTATCTACTAAAATGTATTACCTCTGTAAGTGAAGCTAATTATAGTACCCGTAGTCAAACACATTTTAAAAAAAGTCCTGCAGAACTATGTGTATGGTCTTTCTTTGTCAGAATTTTTAAACTAACTTTGCAATTGTTGAACTAAATATGACCAGAGAGTGAAGCTAATTATATAATAAAATATTTAAGGACAATATAGTTGAAATTAAATAGTTGATCATCATCAGAGAGCTTTTTTAATTGCTGTTATCGCCCTAGTACGGAAATGTTACTCTAGTTAATGCAGGGGTTGTTAGTTGTCACTGCACAGGGAAGGAGCTTGAATTACCCCAAATGCAAATCTTCCCAATACCAGTGTGCTAGGTATTGCCTAGTTATCTATCCGACAGGAATGGCTAGCAATTAGTGCAAGCTTACTGATTATTTCCAGCATCCATGAGGGGTTTATTTCATCAAAGTTTTTACAAATTAAGTAAATATCTGTGAGGCCAAACTGTCACTAAGGAAGGATTTGAGGTATTTACATTAGGGTACTATGGGGTCCATAGGTGCTTTAAAACATATTTGCATTGGCACTGGTGTGTTACACTTTACCTTTTAAAAATAAACTAATGTACAAAGCATGTAAATTTGTAAAGGGCTTTCTACTGGCTTGTGTACTTTAGTCGTTACTGGGCTTTTTTTTCCTTGGATTTTTTCCTTTGGCAGCAGTTTCTAACCTGTTTGAATAACATAGCTTTGCTCACTCTGAAGAGTTTCTTCTGGTTTATAAAATTGGGTGGGGGGGAATCCATGTCCATTTTTATATATTTGCTGTGTGTAACATATCCACCTAAACCACATTTTTATATCTTTGTGAGGTTAAATGAATGGCTTTATTCCGATGGAAATTTGAACAGAAATTTCTTGCTTGGTCTGACTAACTTTTACCCATACTAAAGTAGAAATTTTCCTTCTCTTCCCCCTCTCTTTCCTCTCCCCTCCTCAAAATTTTACCTCAGTCCCTACCACAGCCGCTAGCACTCCTGATGCTGTTGACAAATACTTGGAGACACCTGGAGACGAGAATGAGCATGCCCATTTCCAGAAAGCCAAGGAGAGACTTGAAGCTAAGCACCGTGAAAGGATGTCTCAGGTAAGGGGAGATTTCTTTATTCTTAAATGTTTGGTCTGTCAAGTCATAAGATGCTTGGGATCCTTCGTCATCTCATTTCCCAAGGCTTCAGCCAGCTCCCCTGCCTATTTGCAATGCTGTAAATACACAATTTGCTGCCTTTCTGACTCTATCTAAGAATTCAGCTGGCTGGGGAATACATTTGCGGTTGGGTCACTGCTGCAAGCATGAGTCATTACAGTTATTTGTGTAAAAAGGGGGAAAAATGTCTGTAAAAAAATTGCTCTCATCTTTGTGGAAGAATGTTTGGTTTGTGAGGTTATTCTTGTTTTTAAGTAAAGAACTTGACCAGTCTATTAGCTGTCCTTCCTTTGCAGCAGCTGAGGGAGATTAGCTTTGTTCCCTGTGTGTATGCACACATGGCCGTGCCCTGGGGTAACATAAGATTGCATATGTTTATCTGATGGTCTTGAGCCTCAAGGTAACATGAAACGCATCTAAAACCGAAGAAAAGAGCAAAAATTAGTGCCTTTGAACTGAACAAAAATCCAACTGAATCGACCCTTTTCTATCTTTTAATCAAAAAGATTTGTGTAGCCTGAAACTGTGCACTGTTTTTAATCCTATTGAACACTAAGAGATGAGCTATCCACTCTCTCAGAAATAGGGTTTATAATAGCAATGCCAATTGCCAAAAATTGTCTCAGTTCTGGTCTAATAATAATAAAGTAAAAAATATAAAAGGTTTAATGGAAAGCCCGTGGAGCATATTTTTTTAGGATGGAATAACCACAAAAATGAATGTAGTATAATTCAGATGCACTGCATATATCAGTGTAGCTATTTCACTACAATTTTTCATTGGAACTGTTGCGTTTTCAGTGTTCCTGTGTATTGCTGACACGTTCACCTTTAGCTCTGTGCTGAAATGTTTGAGTAAGCCTGAAGTTCAGCTCATAGAATAAGCTGGCACTGTAGCTATGCCTGTCACTTCTCTAATAAATAGGGCAGGGCCTCTTACCTGAAGCAGTCATCTGATGGGTGCAAGCCACATGCCGAGAATGTGACACTTAATAGATAGGCAGATACGTGCTCCCCATCTGCCGCTGCTTGGGAGGTGGTGTAGCACAAACAACCCGTCTCCTCCTTAAACAGAGAAAACAGTCCCCATCTAATGCTTTTTGAAGTGTTATCGTTTCTTTTCCCCCGGAAGATTAACAACTTCATTAAAACAACCGAGGTGACCGAGGTGCGAGTGTTGCTGAGCGTGGGTGCGTGCGGCGCCCGGCTGGGAGGGAGCCGCCTGAAGCCGTGGGGTGAGTCGGGAGGGAAGAGCGAGGCACCTGCCTGCTGCTCTCCCCCCGAGGGAGCACCTCATCCCGGCCCTCTCCAGAACCAAACCTCTGCGTGCCTGTTGGACTCAGTTTGGGAAGGACGAGCTGGGCATCGGGAGAATAAAGAAGGTGGTGCATGCAACATGCCCATAAGAGAAGAGAGGTCCTGCCCCATCCAGGCAGTTGTCACCCCGTTATTACCTCCCCTTTTGTGAAACAGCCCCCTTAAACAAACCCTATAGGGCCAGGTGTCCTGAAAGCGAAGGACAATCAGTATGAAAGGCAGGTCTCCCTGGAACAGTCCTCAGATTCTCACCGCGGCTTCAGGTTTGTCTCCAAAATCCCATATGCACTGTCAAGGTTAAGCTGAGTAATTAATGGCGGTATTTGGGTGAACTGTGTATTTTCTATTTTCTGTGAAGCTCATGGTTTGTGGAAAAGAGCTAATGGAATGCACAGGCACCCAGAAAACGTTAGACAGAGAGACCGGGCAGTGTCAGTGCTTGAGGCCAGCAAAATTAACTGGGAAAAGCATTGAGCCGTAGCATCAGAAAACTTCTGGCTAAATGCACTGCACATTTTACCGTGTGCATTTGGGGCAACCTCATAAATGAAGGCTGTGGTTCAAGGGTCTGACTGAAGATCACGCTGGTGCTGCGTGTGCTCTGCCCTCGTTAGCACGTTCCCAGCCATCCTTTCTGTCAGCGCTAATGAGTGTACAGCTGCGGGGTGAGGCAGGTCAGCTCCCTCATCTCACTGCAGTGTCACTCTTCCAAAAAAAAAAAAGTAAAATAACCAACTCTGGCCAGTTCAGCAAACTAAATCAGACCTGGGAAACAGCAGCACGATGGTAACATCAAGAAAGAAGGATCTTTGATCTTTAATTTGCTTAAGCGGCTTATGAAATCACAGCTTAAATTACGTATGTCTTGAAGTACACAGAACCCCTGCAGAGCTTTCAAAAGAGAGTTAACTTACTTAAGTTTTTGAAAATTAGTTTTCTGTTCTATGAGTAATGTCTTGTACAGCATTGAGCTAGCCTCTCCCAACTAATAGTTCAAATGTTTAAAAAATATAAGATCTTACAGAGAGGTAGAAAAGCCAGTTAGTATACCATGCTGTGTGGTTTTTTTTTCCTCATGTGAACTGTGATATGTCATGTTTCCCATACCTCTGGTCTGCTTTCTTGGCAATTTATTTATATTTTATATTTTCTTTAAAATTGGGTAGATTCCTAATATACATTTAACTAAAAATTAAATTGAAGCTGTTAGTTGTTAAAAACAACGCTAAATAAATTAGCTTAGTAAGCTTTTGCTGTCATTGTTTTTCTCTTAAAAAAAAAATGAATGAATGAGAGTCACTAGCTAAGTCCTTCAGCAGCACTGAGCATGATTATTCATTTTTATTTACCCAAACGATACCTTCAAGTCCAGTTCTTTCAAAGCTGGGAAGTGGGGGCTTATATAGGAGCAGAAATGGCCATTTTTCTTCTTTTAAAAAGAGGGGAAATGGTCAGTGGTTTTGGAACATGATCAAGTCATTCCTTAATCTTGATAGATGTCATAGTCTGAGATAAATCAGCTTGTTCACTAAAAACGGATATTTCTTGTATTTAATAAAGCAGATAGTTGTAAAACAGTACTTGATTTGATGCATACTTTGCAGCAGCCAATTAACTAATAAAAAATCATATGCATTCTAGTTCACATATAAAACAATCACCTAAGGCGTAGGGAAGCTTATCATTAAAAAATTAAATTGAAATTAAATATTTTAATTAAAACATGTCATCAGGACAAACGCAGATATTCTGTATATCCTCTTTCTGAGGTTTCCCTTTGTTTACCATTAAATTCTTACCACTCATGTTTCATTTTCTCTTGCATAAAGATATTCACGTAGGCAGAGACCCAGCTTCTCTTGGTGGTTGTGCCTGTTCATAGTTCACAGCTCCTAAGACTCTCCTATTAGGGGACTCTTGTGCTTTTTTTTTTTGCTGCTTTTTTTTTTTTTTTCCTGATGACCTGATGCACCTCTGGCTCAGACTGTTTTAATTCCTTCTGCCCTTAAGTGTCCATCCCTTTAGACTATAGACCACCAAAGTCTGTCTGCCTTCACATCTTGCATGGCATCTGGAGCAACAAGGCTTATAAACCTTCCTAGGCAGTGCTGTGAAGAGAATTACATTAGCATACAATTTTAAGCTTTTCCCAAGCATTATTAATGCAGCTGCAAATAACAGCAAAGCTACGTTCCCATACAAACAGGATAGCCGTCCAGCAATGCATGGGTAACTTTTAAATGTTTGCTATTCTCTTGATACATAACAGGGCAAGACTGTGCTAACTGGTTGCAGGATGCTGTAGTTCTTGTCTCCTGCTTTGGTACAATTCTCCTTTCCTTCTTTCCAGTTTGTTAACTCCCGTACAGCTCCCTCACTTAAATAGTTGCTACTAAATAGCCTGGTGGAACCAGATATTGAACTTTACTCAAGGGAGCAGTTTATTTATACATTTCTTCCCTCAAACATCTTGTGACATCCTTATGTCTTAAATTTACTCTTCCCCTGGCTGTTTACAGTATTTTAGGCATCATAGCATGAACACTGCTTATGATAGGAACTTAATGATACCTTGTCTCCTAGAATAGTCTTGCTTCTTGGAAGTTCATTTCCAAAGCAAGCATCTGAAAATACTGCAGTCCTCAGCCAGCCTAAACAGGGCTGGTGTTAGGTTCAAGATATTTTTAATTTTTTTTCATCATTGCATGCCAACAGTTCCAACATCCCAAAGAGGTCTTCAGCTGATTTCTAGTGCAAGTGGCAGCACAGACTCAGAATTATTTGGGTTGCAAGTGACCTTAAAGGTCATGAGGTTTGCACGGGCCCACCTCTCAAGCCTGTCAGGGTCCCTCTGGCTGGCATCCCTTCCCTCTAGAGTATCAGCCACACCACTCAGCTTGGTGTCATCTGCAAACTTGTTAAGGATGTGCTCAATCCCACTGTCCCCAACACGTCCATGTCCCCAACAAAGGTGTTAAATGATACTGGTCCCTATATTCCCTAGATCCCACCATCTCTACAGTTGCATTTGGGAGTGCACTTTCCTTTCCTAAAACTGTCAGCTTAGTAGGAATACCCCCCTCAGTTAGTAAGGGCTTTTTGGAGAGGTTTAATGATGTTATTACCAGAAAAAGGGTCAAGGCTTAAGTATGGAACAAAAGCCCTTGGCAAAGGTAGGCATCTTACTGGAATGACTTTGACCTTCTAACTAAGCAAACCTTCAGGCAAGCACCTCGGCTGGTCTGAGTGCTGTAACCCCAAAATTTCTGTCATAATTCTTCTCTTGCAGATATGCTTCTGTGCTCCAGTGTAAAAAGTGGGAGTAAATTCTGCTGTTTTCAATATATTTTTGTGTTTAGCATCTCTCTTAATAATGAATGACACTTTCCATACTTCCTTTCGTCCTCTTGCTGTCCTTTCCAGCCCAATTTCAAAAGGAGTCTGCTAGGCACTAAGTCCTGAGTTCTGAAGTTTGGCTTTGAAATGGTTTGCTTCTGAAATCTCAACCAGAGATTGTCATTTTCCCTGCACAAAGCTGCCAAGCCTTGAAGAGCCATAAATCTGTGTGGCTTTGATAGGTCTATGCTTTCAATGAAGGAGAATAGGTTTATAAGTGCATAGAGGCCAAGTTAAGTCTTTTTCTGCACATGCTTATCCAGGGAATTTTTTTTTCTCTTCTTGCTCCTTGGTTTCCTACGGAGTGCTATGTCACATTTCTTACTCACTCATCATTCTCTAAAGCGACAACCAGTCAGAGCAGAAGTCTTCTGTGGGTGATAACATGACTGCCCATAGACAGCTGTAGGGCAGCTGTATCTTCAGTTGGTCAGCATACACACAGAGATGCTTTCAACCATTGAAATCTTCTCAATTGCAAAAATTGGCACTCAAAGCACAGCTTCTGCAGTCTTTACATTGGGCATTGTTCCTGCAAACAGATGTGTCATCCTGTTTTTTATCACAAGGCATTCACTCTCGTTGCACCAGCGCTGAACTCTGAAGCCTGTAATTTACATCCCTCCCAACTAGTTGTGTAGGCTGTCGGTTTATCATCCTGCCTTTCGTGCCTTAAAAGTCTTAGAGAAATAAAACAGGCAGAGAGACCTGGTCTAGCCAAAGGTCTCCTTATCACGTTGCCCACAAGACTTGTTTTCATCATATGGATTAGCAGAGGGTTAATTTGGGGGATAAAGACGGCAAGGGAATTGTTCCGAAAACCCATCAACTGCCCATTCACAGTGAAAAAAAGAGTGTTAAGCAGATGTCAGAGATGTGATTTAAAAACATAAAGGGAGAGGAGGGAGAACAAAATCATAAAGTTGCTAACCTAGGCCAATGCTCAAGATTCAGCACATCGTTGTAGTTTATGACTTAAATTAACCCCATAATTTCATGGTCTTCTGTAATGTTTGCATCCTGGCACAAAGTGACATTTGAGGTCTCTGGAAAGGTACTACCTGTATACAAGAATGAAGTTTTCTAGGCCACCACAATCATATAGCCTAAGTGTACAATTAAGAGATGAATACCTAATGTGCACATAATACACAGCAGCATTATGAGCATTAATAAGGTTTTGTTTTTTTCTGGAACACATCATGGTGCTCTAAATTGTCGTGTTGGTTCATCTGTCTCCTGTGCCCAAGTTCTGGGAAGGTAACTGGTGGTGGGGCGACCTGTAACTTCAGCGCGCTGTGCATCATGTTCTCTGTCATCAGCTGCTTACTACAACCCCTTGCAAATGAATTTTCATGTCTCCATGTAAATTTGGGTTTCCTACCTCCCTAGAGCTTGGCTGGAATTTGTATGTCAGTGCATATTTGTCAGATGAGAAGATAATGTAAATTAAACAGGTACTTTTAGGCTGCCAGTTCATGTAGGTTGTAGTGCAATTCTTGCAGTCAACGGCTCAGTGTCCAAGTGGCAAGCAGTGACAAGTTGTGTTTCTCAGGGGTCAGTATTAGGCTGATGCCGTTTTAGTGCCTTTGTTAGTGATATGGACAGTGGGATAGAGCACAAGTTTGCCGATGATGCCAAGCTGTGTGGTGCAGTTGACACTCTGGAGGGAAAAGATGCCATCCAGAGGGACCTGGACAGGCTTGAGAGGTGGACCTGTGTGAACCTCATGAAGTTCAACAAGATCAAGTGCAAGGTCCTGCACATGGGTTGGGGCAATGCCAAGCACTAATACAGGCTGGGCAGAGAATGGATTGAGAGCAGCCTTGAGGAGAAGGACTGGGGAGTGTTTGGCTTAACATGACCTGGCAATGTGTGCTTGCAGTCCAGAAAGCCAACTGCATCCTGGGCTGCATCAAAAGAAGCGTGGCCAGCAGGTCAACAGAGGTGATTCTGCCCCTCTACTCTGCTTTTGTGAGACCCCATTCTGGAGTACTGTGTCCAGCTCTGGGGCCCCCAGCATAAGAAGGACATGGACCTGTTGGAGCAAGTCCAGAGGAGATCCATGAAGATGATCACAGGGCCAGAGCACCTCTCCTACGAAGACAGGCTGAGAGACTTGGGAAGAGAAGGCTCCGAGGACACCTTATAGCAGCCTTCCAGTACCTGAGGGGGCCTATAGGAAAGATGGGGGGGGACTCTTCATGAGGGAGTGTAGTGATAGGACAAGGGGTAATGGTTTTAAACTGAAGGAGGGGAGATTTAGATTAGATATTAGGAAGAAAATCTTCACTGTGAGGGTGGTGAGACACTTGAACAGGTTGCCCAGTGAAGTTGTGGATGTCCCATCCCTGGAAGTGTTCAAGGCCAGTTTGGATGGGGCTTTGAGTAGCCTGGTCTGGTGGAAGGTATCCCTGCCCATGGCAGGGGGGTTGGGACTAGGTGTTCTTTAAGGTCCCTTCTAACCCAAACTATTCTATGATTTCTTAAAATATATGTCTCCACTCTCTTGAGCCGTTATTGAGGCCAGAATCTCTTAAAAGTGAATAAATTCACTGACAATGAGTTAATCTGTTTTTACTGTGGCTGATTTATTGCCGTCTTGAAATAGATTCCCAGACTTTGGGTTAAAAGGAAGATGAAAACCCGACAGCAACATCTCATATGTTGAGTCAGTCTTGGATGCAGATGTCTGCATGCTGTTTAATCGTTAGGGTTTAAACCCTATATAGGACTGAGAAAGGATTAAGTTTCGAGGACTGGGACTTGTAAAAGTCTCCGTTAAGCCCATGTTTGGTTGTGTTTGGTGTTTTTTTTAAAGGCACAGGCTCAGCCAGATACCCTGGGGCACCACCAGTGCTCTCTAGTCTGTCCATCAAGAAACCTGAATGGCCATGTCCAGCATGTGGGAAAATGGGGGAGCCTGAGACAGGAGCTGAGTGGTGATGTGAGATACAGATGTGAAATACAACAGGTGTAATTTGTCTGGCCTTTGGTGTTGGTCTTGGTAAAATTTCAGTCACGCATGCAGAATCCGAGCTTTTTGAAATTCCTCTTTAGAAAGAGTATGTCTATTAAATGGTAGGAAAGTGTGGGTTTTGGTGAGAAAGGAAAGAAAGGAAATGCACATTTTGAGTGATTGCTTCTAGGTTTCTTCTGTCGTCTTCTGACATTGTGCTAATCCTGCAAATAAACAAGTTACTTGTGTGTACTGCATTCGGTGAGAGCAATTGTTCCTGCATAAAATGTGTTATTTGAGGAGATTGCTATCTAGGTGTGAAATAAATAAAGTCCCTAAGTGAAGCCACAAGAAGGCTTCAGATGTCATGGAAAGCAAGTTAAGAGTAACTCTTTCCCTGAGTATTTAAATACTGCCCTGTGTTACAGGAGGAGGTGGCCTCTGACATTGCTGAAAGGAACGGTACTGAAAGTTGTCCTACATAATTTTTCTGTCAGCGTTGTACTTGAGATATAAATATAATATGAATATATTCCGTTCTTGAAGTGTTGGACGCCTGTTTCTGGACAGACTAGCACAAGTTGCATGTATTTCTTGATCTGTGCTACTCAAAGGCCAGCAATGTAGTCCAAATAAATCTAAAAATTTTTGAGGTACCAAAAAAAGTCTCACTTAAAACGAGTTGAAGTTCACTCGTTTTGACCAAGGACATACAGTAGATGGAAACAGTTTTGTTTCTGTCTGAGTTGAGAAGGGGTTGGTGTGTTCACCCATAGAGACCTCCACTTCCCTCGCTTGAGGGCTGGTTAACGGCCGTGTTGCTTCACAGCGGAGTTGTGAGAGCTTGACACAATGTTCAGACACAGAAGTACCGTCTTTGTGTAATTTAATAACAGGTTTCCTACCTTCATTAAATGTTGCAACTGCTTTTTTAATAGAGATAAAAGGAGGAGAGGAGTATAAAAGGATGACTGTCGGAGCTGCAGTGCTTGTCTGTTGCTAAGCCCTGAGACGAGAGGGGAAAATGCGAAAGTCACGCTGCTTGTTTTGTTCGCTAGGTCATGAGAGAGTGGGAAGAGGCAGAACGCCAAGCAAAGAACTTGCCAAAGGCCGACAAGAAAGCCGTTATCCAGGTAAAGGAAAACACAACCACAACCTTACCAACTGGGGATGAAGTTAAAATACAAGGGGTGCTGGGTACGGTACAATTTTAAAACCTACTTCTGTGGGGATTTAATATAATTCTCTGCTCTTGCTGTTGCTATTTTCGTTTCCAGCTGTTAGTGGCTGCTGGGTGTCTCTGTACTCTGCAGCCAGTCCCTGGAACAGCAGTGCAGAACATTGCTCGTGATTGTGTGGAGGGGTAGAATTTTGCTTGAATTTAGATTTGCCTTCAGTGAGAACTGAAAACTCAGTTCCCACAGGCCCCTTTCAAAATTTAGGCCATGATAAACTAATATAATCTGCAGGGCCTAAGCTCAAAGCAGAGATGGAAAATGTGATTTAAGGAAGGAATCGCCATCAGTTTTATCTGAAAGAAACACTCAGCCAAAAATTATTTTATCCAAAATTATACTATAATTCAAAAATTCTGACAAGCCAGAAACTCCTTGAATCCCACTGTGGCTATGTCAGGTATTATTCAGTACTGCTAGAATGATTTCAGTGCAAAACTATAAAAAGGTAATATTCAGAACCAGATTGCATCGCATGTTAGATCTCATAGCTTTGCTCTCTGTGCATTTTACCCAGTCAATCTTTTCCTTTATTGGAATAAGTTTGGACTCAATTTTTATTGCTGGTGGCCAGTTCATAAGAAATCGCACTGGCTCCGTTCACGTTGGAATGTTTCCCCTGCCCAACTCCCCATGTAGTTTTGTTCGTGAAGTCACGTTGATACTCGGAAAGCCCTCATGATGGCAGGGAGCGAACACTTGCCAAACTCCACCCTCCTCTAGGCACAATTCTCTAGCGCTGAACCACTGTCTAATGGGGCAAATGAAGGATTCACTGGTGGTTGTGTTGAACATGTCAAGAATATTTGATTAGTTTAAGTAAATATGGCCAGGTGTTCAGGAATACAGGGCATCAGCAGTTCCTGCTGAAATCAGTAAAAGATGTGTTCAGTACAGAGTTCCTGGGAGCCAGGCTAGACTGACGTGGGGAGAGCCCTTGGTGATCTGCAGTTGAGGGTGTTCGCATCCGCTGGTCTCTGCTGATGTCAGCTGTTCCTGTTGTGATGGATGGTTTTTTCAGCATTTCCAGGAGAAAGTGGAATCACTGGAACAAGAAGCAGCGAATGAAAGACAACAACTGGTGGAGACTCATATGGCACGGGTGGAAGCCATGCTGAATGACCGTCGTCGCATTGCTCTGGAGAACTATATCACAGCCCTGCAGACTGTCCCGCCCAAGGTAAGTGCAGTATCACAAGCTCTGTCAGCTGTGTCAAAATCACTGTAGTCGTCCTGGGGAAAAAGAAGGTGTGCCCAGATACGGTTCAGCTATGGAGCAGTGAGCGTGTGTTCCCCATGCAAGAGCTACTACAGCAGTCAGCCAGTGTGAAAGTTAAAAGTTTAGACTTTGTGTGTACATAAATGTAGGCACAAGCACACACACCCCCGTACATACCTATAGACAGAGAGATACATATATAAAGATATTAAGCAAATAACATGGTAGTGATTTGGCTGTCAGAAATGGTGGCTGTTCGCAGATTCGGCAGAAGTATGATGAAGCATCCCTCCAAGTGATGCACAGTAGGATGCTACATCATGTCAAGATGGAACTTAAGGATGAGGGTAATCGTGATTTTCTGTTTTGCTTGTTGAACTGTTGGAAAGTTTGGTGAAGGATCTTGTGAGGATTGTTGGATGGCAGTTCAAATTTGTCTGTGTTGGATGTGATGGCTATTGTTGGGTGTAAACACTAAGTTCAGCATGTGGATTGAATGGAATTTTTAATGACTCCGTATCTGTGATGTTTCTATTCAATACCAGAATAACAGGTCTGTGACCTCCAGAAGAAGAGAATCTGCACAAACACAGTCAAATGTTTTATATCCCACTTGCCTCTTGAACACTTCCTAGCTGGAAATAACATTATGTTACCAAAATACTTTTGGGTCAACAGTGTAAGATGTAGCCATTACATCCTGGATTTGGCCTCACAGGGGGAATTACTTCAGTACAGCTAATCTGGTAGAATTACATGTTTTAAATGAATTTCCTTCTGCAAAGAAACCTGCATATTCAGTGAGCATGGAAAAGCGATCATCGTCTTAGTTCTTTATCATCAACAAACTTTTTTCTCCACCCCATGGTGCAAAACTACTCTCTTTATTATTTTTTTTTACTGTGTGCGAAGTAAAAGAAAAATATTTTACTTAGGTAGAAGTGTCATGGGGAGACTTCAGAATAGTTGTATGAGGAGTTAATCTGTATTTTGTAACATAGTAATTTGTGGAAAATGAAGCTAGTCTGTATTAAATTGGTAGAGGATGTTGTTTGATCCCAGTGTGAGAAGCATGTTGTAACCTCTGACTGTTGTGAGGGGAGTGAAGGGCTTAGACTCAAGTGTCTCATTAGCAGACAGATTAGTGAGTTACAGGCTGGGATGCAGCTTCCTTTAGGAAACTGGAGTCTGTGGCTGGGAACTAAGAGCGAGATGAGGTGAGTGCATAGACTGGCTGCAGGTTGTGTTTTCTCTCTTGCAGTTTGGTTTTGAGTAGTTCATCTAAAATGTGATTTCACGTTTGGCTTTAGCCAGTCAGCTGTTGCTATAAAGTTGACCCTTGTGCAAATGCAATCCCAGAAAAATTATTTGATTTGAAGTTGTATGTGGATGAGGCTGACAGCTTGATTCTGCACGTATCTGAGATTGTGGAAGGTGGAAATGAGGACCGCATATCAGCAGAATGGTCTCTAGAGCTGTGAAAATGTGCAACTTCATTCCTAGCACAAGGGAGGTTGACCTTTCATGTTTGTGGAATGCAGATGACATCTCCACTGGGGGGAAAAAAAAAGTGAACTTCAGCTGCAGAATGCTAAGGGGTAAAAATGTTAACACCAACTTTGGGACCAGGAAAACCATCATTTTATGCTTGGGTTGCTTGTGGTCAGCTCCCAGGACATATAAATTAATAATACGTTTATTGTGTGAGTGTGAGAGCATCAGGCCTGAAAGGCTGCGTCGATGAACAGCGTTTGATACATGACTCCAGTATAAGGAAGTTTTGAAGGCACTGTTAAAAGACTGAGGTGCATCCTATATTTTGTCCCTTTGTCCCTACAAAAGCTAATTGTTCTTAAAGGAGCAGGCAGCAAGCGCGGAGGTAGCATTAGCTGAAGGTTCTACCAAACAGGGACTCATCTCAAAACTAATGGAGGTAAACAGTTTAAAAACTAAGGTCTTTAAAGTTCTTTTGCCAGTCTTGTTGATGGTACTGTCCCTGCCTCAGCATTTTTTGGTTGTGTGCTCTGTAGTTACTGTCAGTTCAGGCATGTACCTTTGAACTGCTGGTCAGAAGTGTGCCAAAGCACATGAGAAAAACTGACCTTGAATTCAGCAGCAGGATTAGCCTGGTTTTATTGTGGGGCAGAGGGTGAAACCTTACGAGTGATCGATGTTAGCTGAATGGC
>KZ506546.1:125879-155024 GCA_002844005.1 Limosa lapponica baueri
AATTTATGTACCTGTCAGGTAGCTAAGGGTCTGTAGCAATTATAGTATTTCAGTGAAGTTAAAGAGTGTCATAGAAGCCTTCTTACAAAATTAGACAAAAATTTCAAGACCTTGAGTTTCATAGCAGGCTGTAAAAATGGGAGAGGATGATTCTGGTTCTTCCTTGATGAAGTGGTGCGGAAATTCTCATGAACCTTTTCTCAAAGCTCTCTGCAATTGTTGAAGTCCATCCCTAATGAAGAAGACACCTAGGTTGTATTAATTTCAATTAATCATTACGTGGTAATAAATGTTTTCCTGAATTGGATCTTCCAAGCTTTCTCACGCTTTGAATGCTGTTCACTACCAGAAAGCTTGTTATAACATGGTCTACCTGCAAAAGGACAATTTCTCTGTATCTAAGTTAAATATCTTTGGGGGTTTTTTATAATGTAAGTCAAACAGTCTGCAAGGCAAATCTAACTGAAACATTATTACACGTACCTGTTTACAGGAGGAGATGCACTTGGTTTGTTTTTATGATGTGATTTGGGAAACGTTGAAGTACATACGTGCTGAAAGAGCAGAAGCAAGAAAGGGAAAAGAAGTGAAAGTGCTAAAGTTGTGATTTATTTTTATTAATTATATTAGAAGCATGTTCCTTTTAGTATGGTTCTAAATATTGCAGCTACTCTTAAGTTCAGAGGTGTATTTCTTCTAAAGTTTGGTTCTTAGGCAGCAGGATATTGGCTAAGGCTGTGGAGTGGTTATTCTCTTACTAACTTCTAGGGAAAATTTCTTAGGTCAGCTGTTTCATCATACCTTAAACGTTCATTTTCTGAGAACTTGAAAAGGGCATGGTCTTTTCACCTTATTGAACAAGATTTTCATGCACAGAAGAAATTTATGAAATCTGAAAAACTGCGTCTGCTGCTTACTCTTGCCCTTGTGGTAATGTCTCTAAAGGACAGAAAATAAGAACTATGAAATACTGTTTTCCATGGTTCTTGCTCTTTCAGTCTCAGTTTAACCGTGAGAGAGAGACATACTGCACTGTAAATATTTCCAGATAAGACGACCTGTGGTGTAATTTCACAGGCTAACCAGGAGAAGAGAAGAAGCTTAAATCTGATAGGGTGGTCATGTTTCTCTGTCAATATGGATCAGAGCGTTGCAGGTTGGGCTCATTTCCAGTATTTCACAGTAATGATCTAGCATATCGCTCTTTTATCATCATCTTCAAAGCATGCACACAGCGACGCCACTCTCACACCTTCCAATAGGCAGGTCACTTTCAATAAAGTTCTTATCAGAGTTGCTTTCTAAATTATATTTGACTTGTACTATGCAAATGAATTAGTTCAACACTGAATACCACATAATTGTGTTTTGCAGCTTGATAACGTTGTAATTATGACACCTAGCAGTATGTAACCTTATAATCTTAAAATGCTTCATTCAGCAAAACACCTTAGAATAACAATATGCTTGAAATTCAGTGGAGCTTAACTCTTTGTGGTTAGGTGCAGACTTCAGTGTGATTAAATTTAAGCACTTGCTTGAAATTTCCTCTGACTTGGGCAGAGGCTGGAGGAAATACCCATGATATTTTCTGGTATATTCTCTCCTTTCACTTCCGGGGAGAAACTCCTGTTTGATGCAGTAAGTTACATATACGAAAGCCACAGGATACACAACTGACTTAACTACCTTTCTGACTCTGTCAAATTGTCATTTATCACAGGTACAGAAAGCCCTTTGAACCATAAGTCTTCCCTCTCTAAAACCCTTACTCGTGCTACTAATACTTTGTATTTGGAGTTCCCTACATAAATCTTTATTTACAACGTGTCTCAGTAGAAATGACTGGTAGGGAAATAGATGTGCTTTCCGAACGTGAAAGACATCTGTTCATTGCATCAAGTTTGTGGAAGCGCTACCTAGCCTAACTGTGGGTTACAAGTACGCTGTAAGTTTATGTAAGAGCTCTAATATAATATATGGACAGGTAAGTAATGCTATGATTTTGCTTTGTTTTAAAGTATTCACCAAAGCAAAGTCTTTAAGGGGGTCTTGTTTTCATATTTACCAGTTTGGGGGAGCTTTGATTCATGCAGCTGACAAGATGCAGGCATTCAAATTTAGTTAAAACTTAACTGCATTACATCAGCGTAACTCCTCTGGGCACATGCTCACGTTGAAGATTATGAGCTATGACATATTGAATTAGCCTGTAAAGTAGGCGTACAACTGAAAGCTGCATCTAAACATGTTACTTCTTATCATGTGCACTGTAATAAATGATTGTGTAAATGTTCTTAGTGAATCCTATTTGTGGCATGCAACATCTGCATTATTTAAGCTGTCTTTAAACTGGTATAAGATAATACGTGTGCATGTGCAAATGAAACAATCACTATGATTCAAGCACTCTGTAATTTCTGTCATTAAAAAGAACAGGGAGGTTGCTGACAATTTTTGTTTTTGTCATTTTGAAAGCACATGCTCAAAAACAGCCATAACTTTGGGAAAAACATATGTTCAGTTCAGACTGAATGGTGACTGATAAGGTGGTGAATATGAGGCAACAGGGCTCTGCATTTGTACCAGTTTGAGCTGGTTCCCAAACCTGTATTTGTTGTATCAATATATGTAGATGCCATTTTACAAGGGAGGTTTGGTGTTGGGTCAAAACTGTGGCGTGTAATTTGATGGTGTCTAAATTACTATTTAGAAGAGGCATTTTTGGGTGCACTTCATTTCTAATCTGGTTTAAGGCCTTATATTGCTTTATAGAACTTTCAAAAATTACATTTGCCCATTTTAAAGCTGCTTTTCAAGTGAATTCAAAAGTCTTGCACATGATAGGGGTAGCAGAGCTTTTTGTCTGGCAGATAGGCTCCTTGAAAAGAGAACACAACAAATAACTATTGTAATTACTTTTGGAAATTTTAAATAATTAACTAAATAAAAATGGTGGTTTGAAAGGTAACTAAGGATTGCTGGCATTCCAGGACAGTAAGTGGAGCTGTTCCACATGAAATTTCTGTCGTCATAGCTATGCCAGTCAAGGGTAAGTATGCCCCAGAACCCAGCATTGGAAACAATGTTATACGCCAATAACAAGGAGATAAAGTGACAAACAGCAGTGGTTTTGTCACTTAAGACTCCATCACCTCTGTTGGGATTGTTGTGGTATTTTTGCTAGTACAATGCTCTTTGCAAAGCCTTTTAAGTAGAAGTGTGTTCTAGGGCCATTGCGGATGAATGGCTTCTAAAAATCCAGGGTCCACCAGAAGATTTTATAATAATATATATTTCTTTTCCTCTGCTCCTTCTTTGCTTTTGACTCCATGTATCTCTTTGCAGGATAAGATAATAGTCTTGAAAGTAGATTGTAGTGATACCACCCTTTTACCTAGCTCCCCAACCATACTTCGCTTCAATTTTTTAGGTGCTGTTTTTGAGTAGTAGTGACCCATGGAGAAATGCCTGCGGTGAGGCCAAGAATGAGTGAAACTTCCTTAGAGGTGATGAGAAGTCTGAGAAGTGTTTTACTGAAGTGCCAGAAGTGAGCCTGTCTCTCATTCTGAGAAAGAAAGAGTTTGGGTGCCTCAAGGGGAAGCAGCAATTGTGCACCCTCACACCATATCCAAAGCTGCGGTGAGGTTTGAGGTCCCAACTGACCATCGGTTTTTCCCAAGGTCATGGTTGCTTTTGAGCACGTGGTCTCAGAAGGGCAAAAAGTTTCAACATCCTCCTTATTCTTCTCGATGGCAGGACTTAGCAGAATGCTATAAGGAGATAATGAGCCAAGCAACAACAGCAACAAAAACGTTTATTACAGGGAGATTGTCATGGGGGTTTTTATCCTGTTGGTTTGACAGGATATGAAATTTTGAAGAGCAGCCTAGAATCTCTCTATTTTCAGCACCTAATAATGAAGATATTCACCACACAAAGAAAACCCCTGAAACAGTCTTGAATGCACATCCTAGCTTCCAGCTGTGTCTGTAGTCCCTTCTTATTTAGGGAACTGTCTTTTGCAGGGTGGGGGAATTGAGTTGGCAACTGTGAAAAAGGGAGGGAGTACTCTGTTGATGGGTAACAGTGAGGCTGTATGGCTTTCCATTAGCGTAACTGATGATTCAACTAGCCATCAATACTGAAAAATTGATCTTGGACTTTGCCAGCTAGTGTCGATAACTGGAAATCCTAAGGCAAACTTTCTGGCAGTTCAGCGATTGAAACAATTGTTTGCAAATCATTTACTCAATGCAGACACAGCTGCCTCAGTCTGATGGACTCCAGTGCCGTTTCTAAGCCAGGCACTTCCAGTTTCTCCCTATCGTTCAGTGTCTGATTCATCACGTCAGATGGGCTTGATTCATTTTGGCCATTGTTTCCCTGCTTGTAAAATGGATGCGATCATAATCTGCTGCTTGTAATATCTGTCCGCCTCACTTGAGCTATTGTGCGGGTCAGTTAATGTCCCTGCTGTGCGCCGCAGCGGAATGGGAGACAACGGAGCCTGCAAGCGCCAGCGACGTCGTGCTCCCAGTTGGGTCACGTTGAGAGAGAGAGACTTTGTGTACGCATCCCTCCCACCCTCTAGGGATTTGGATGTGATCGTGGTGTCACGATGGCAGTCGGGTGCCCCTTGCTGTCACCCTGGCGGGCCCAGCCATGGCCTCCCCCTGAGCCCGGTGCCAGCCCCAGTGCCACTCCGCCACCACCGTAAGCCAGGTCCTTCTCCCTCTGCTCCTGCCCCTCTGTGACCCTTTCCAAAAGCAAGAGCTATCTGCAGGTAGCACAGAGTGCATCGACGGCAGGGAATAGGCAAGAGTTGTGGAGAATTGGCACCACCTGGAGAAAAGGGGCAACTGGGGCAGAGCACCCCAGCACTGCTCCCTGCCACTGCTGCGTGGGCTGCAGCCCTCTGTAGCTGCCTCACGCAATCCTCCAGGGATGGGGAGGACAGTGGGAATGAGGGGAGCTGAACCCCAAAACCTTTCTGGTTCCTGGGCCCAAAAGGCTTGCATGCATGAAGATGCTGTGATCCGCGATGACTTGGTATTATAACATGCTCAACTGGTATCACCCAGGGCTCCCTGCGAGGTCTTGGACAGCAGACCTCTCGCTCGGGACACTAACATCCAGCTCCTTTTTTTATAGTCTCTTTGTCCCTAGCTAATGAAAATTAACCTCTGTCAAGTGATAGGATGTCTGCTCAGAATACTAAGGTGCTTCACTTGTCTCTCCTCTGATACAAGGAGACGCTTTAATTTGATAAAGGATTAGTGTAAGTGCAGTGGGCAGACAGAAATGAACCTGCCTTCCATGCTGAAGATTTATTAGGTATCTTATAAAATAATACTGTTTTCAGTAAAATGTACGTGAACAGAAAAGCAATTCAGTGTTACATAGGCTTTCTGTACTGTCCTAGTAAGTCATTCTAATGAACAAATTAAATTGCAGAATTAAATTTTTTATATACAATAGGCTTATTGTCTACTAAAACAATAGCTGTTTAAATACGAAAAAATTTTTTTAAACGTCATTTTACAAGACTCAAGACCCATGTTCACCCTAGGGCTGGGGTTACAACTTTTTGCTTTAGTTTTGCTGTTCAAAATTTGGTGTAGTAATAGGGTGGCAAAAAGCCGCTTCAACTATCTCAAGGTGGTCTTTGAGAGAGGTGTTACAGAGCAGAGCCCTACTGCAGCATCGTTGATAAAGGCATTGAAGCAGTGCCAGCTCTAACGCTCATGACTTGGTGGGGATCCTTGCTGAGAGCTGCTGCATGGATGCAGTGCACTTCTGTGGGGGTTACAGTGCGGTGTACGGTTGGGAGGGAATTAACATTCAAAAGATTTTACTCTGAGGGGTCTAAAGCTCTGATGTGTATAGAAATTTAGATGCCTTTTCTCACTGATGATACTGGGAAAAAGTGAGCCCCTATGGAGTGACATAAAGGGTCTAGCAGTAAAGTGGTGATTCCTGTCCCTTAATTGCTACAGGTTTCAGATGTGGATGTGAGGCAGTGACAGTCAGGAGGTCCTTAACGAAGTGAAAAGAGAAGCCAGTCTTAATAAAAGTTTTTGTATCATCAGCTGTCACTTGTGTGCTCATGTGTGCAAGCACTCGCACTCTAGTAATGTAACCTTTACAGTCTTCAATTCTGATCTTTTTAGCTCTGTAATACCTGCATACAAATTACATTGGTGTATTAGTAGCAGTTATTTAGCTGCTTCATTGCAATTGCTTGCTTACTTGAATGTGCTCTTGTCCACCAAGTTCCCTCAAAGTACTTGCAGGTAATGTGTTGCTCATACAAAAAAAACGGCAGTGAAGGGAAAGATCAAGAGTGGGTGAACTTTGGTGTGAGAAGGGAGTTGGAATAAGGAAGCACACACAACCTCCAAGCTTATTTTTAACACTGAGTTGGGCAGTCTGTCCTATACACCTGACGGAGCTGAAAAGTACTTTGATCGTTCTCACCTTGCTTAAGTCCAAAAAAACCCAACCTAGATAATATTGAACAGCTTTAGGTCCTGGTTGCCTGTAAAATAATTTGCCTACAGACACCTTTTATTTTTAACAAATAACTACTTCAGTATTTTGGCAAAGTTACATATGTTGAAAGAACGAATGTTTCTTCATATTCAGTGCGTTATAGTAATGCCCAGTTTAATACAGTAACTGTTGTGGTGATTTAGGATCTAAAAGCTGTGATGAGCTTTAATAGTGAGCACCTAAGAGGAAGGGGAAATAACAAAGACATTCCTTTCTGTGGGTCTCTCGTGTGTTGACTTATGGGAACATGTTGAGTTGAAGGGAATTGATTTGTGCTTCCTTTAAAAGTGGTGGGGAAAAGTCCCCAAAAACCACAGGCTTGTGATCTCTTCTGTGGTGGAAATGTGGGTAGAAGACAGTATTGAACAATTCTGTTTGATGTTTCAGAAAAATGCCTATATAGCTGCAGTGCTTATCACAGAGTTTTGATTATTCCAAGCCTTTGTTTTTCTTTATCATAAGAAAGCAGAATCGCATAACAGTAAATTATTACTTTAATAGCATTGGAAATAGGTCCTCAGAAATCCTGGCTCTTTCAGATAATTTCTGTGTTGAAATTTCCTTGCAGATGAATTACTTCAGAAAGAGCAAAACTATTCTGATGATGTTTTGGCCAATATGATCAGCGAACCCAGAATCAGCTATGGGAATGATGCTCTCATGCCTTCATTGACTGAAACTAAGACCACAGTTGAACTTCTCCCAGTGGATGGAGAATTCAGCCTAGATGACCTCCAGCCATGGCATCCCTTTGGTGTTGATTCCGTTCCAGCCAATACTGAAAATGAAGGTAAGTACAATAGGGGGAAAAACCACAAAATACTCTGAGTTGAGCTTTGTGGTTTCTCTTCATGTTGTTTCCTGAAAATTGACATCTTTCTGATGTAAGCAGGATGGAGGTTCTCAAAGGTCAGTTTAAAACAGGCCTGCTGTGTCTCTTCAACGGAACAGAAAATCCTGACTAAAATTGGGAATTTAGACACACAATAAATTTCAGTGTTGGGCTTACTTTTCCTTTAAAAACAAATCAAAATGAATTCCAGCAAATTATGAGTGACAGTCTTATAAAATACATGACGATGAGCTAAGGGAGATAGATAATTTGTTCGATTTGTGCCATGATGAAATGAGTGGTTTAGTTATGGAAAAGCTTTTTATTTGCTGGCATGAAAACGATTACAGATCCAGCATGGTCCTAGCATGAGAGTTGGTTTTATTTCCCCCCCTCACTGGTTGTCTGGAATGTACTGCAGAGATATTCCTGCATACTCAGCAATGCAACTGGCTAGTGAAAACTGGCTTGTTTCCTGAGGAGTGTTTTATGTTGCTCATGGACTAATTTATTGAAGTGACTGCATAATACTTTAATAATTTATGTATAATCTGGAATTGGTAGTTTACTTAGGTGCCAGAGCCAATTAATCAGAGACCTGAGGGACTTCGATCATGTCATTCAAGTTCCTCCTTTTCTTTTTGTTTCCCTTTATCAGTTCAGCTCTACTGTTGTTAGTGCTAAGTTAATCACAGTAGTGAAAGTTTGTTACTGCAGAGCAGCAGTAGATTCACAGAGGCTGGACGTACAGAAGTCTTTTTTTCAGGCAAGTTTGTGATTTGTAGCTGAACTGCACAGACCTTAAGATCCTCCAGAAGTCTTTTGAAACCACTGGCTTGGGCTATACCTGCTCTCAGAATGAATTTTGAGATAACTGTACACAGTTAGTCTCACTCCAGCACAATGTGTGGGACTGCGGGAAGCTGGGCGCTTGGGAGATGAAACATGGGATATGAATGTGGATTTGCCAGGTCTGGTGTTGGTGCCAGGTAAAATCAATGAAGTCGGAACCAGTTTTCTGGTCAACGTGGGTCATCCGCTGGACTCGGAGAAGCCTAAGGGCATGCAAAATAAATGACACGGCTAGATTCTGAGCAAAGGTCAACAAATCAGAGAGGCGTAAGTATACCAGATTTGAGGGGAAGAGGAGAGGCTGGTCAGGAGTAAGGCTAAAACCAGACCGCCAAGGAGTCAGCGCTACAGGTAGGGACCAAAAACAAGAGCAGAGAGAGCTGGAGCCCACTCAATGGACCAGCCAGCAGCAAGAACCAGAGACCAGGAGCTGGTGACAAGGACTCCAGACGTGTCTGGAGGGCACTTGCAGCCAAGCGATGTGCTAAGCAGCTGAGAGCAGCTGGCTGGATTGCGTCAGGTACTGGTGAGTAGTACAAACAGCTGACCAGGCTGGCAGGCTAAACTTCAATTTCCTGGGGAATCAGCTGCAGCTTGCTATAGTGCTCGTGTCAAGGCTGGCTGCCAGGAGCAGGCCACAGTCTGGCTGGTGTTGTCTATCCTGCAGGAATTTTCCAATACAGCTCTCACTGCAGTTTTTCATATAGCTGAGGCATATAGGGCATTAATTTCTATACCCACTGCCTGCTTTCATGAATCTTGGGAGGCGGGGGGAGAATTAATTACTTTTGAAGTCTGTCCTCCCAGCTTTCAAAATGTACTGATTTCAGTCACCAGGTTCAGAAGTTATTAGGTAGACAGGCGCACCCAGACATAACCACAGTTTAATCACACAAGCCTCTTTTTCCTTTGGAAACCTGGCTAAGCCCAGAATTTAATAATGAGAGGTACATACTTCAGTGTGACACTGAATTCCCATAGGCAAGTATACTGAGCATGGTTGTCCTTTTAAAATGCATGACAGCAAATAAGAAACAGAAACTCTCCTGCCTTGAATAACATACTGTTTAATTATGAATCCTCTGTATTCTAACACGCTTACATGGTTTGTTGCAGCACTTCTTAATATTTACTGTGGGAACATCTTTCTTTAAGTTGTTGGGCTTTAGGGCTTTTTTTCATATCAGAGTTGTATTTGTCATGAAGTTACTGCAGCAAACAATTCTGTTAGCCTAACCATTATTAGCGTTTAAGTCTGGACAGTTAGAAATAGAAATTATGTAATTACTTAACCTCTTCAAGTCTTTCTTGTTTCCCATTATATTTCTCTTTCATCTACTCAAATGACAATGTTGTTAATGTGATCACGCCTACAATACCTTCTTTCTCTCTTTAGATACCCTCTATACCTTTGCCCACAGTATCAAAGGGGAATTTCACAGCCTTTGTGTTTGTCTCCCGCCTCTTTGTTCCAGAAACTCAAGACTAACTGTGACATTTGTCCTCACTTCCCATAACTGTTTTCTTCTGTAGCCATAGTCTAATCCCAGGCTTTGTCTAAATTATGTCCAAAAACATGTGTCTGTCTTGTTATAATATGCTTTGAGTAAGAAACAAGAAGTAAATAACAGTTGACACAATTTTCTCCTCTTTGTTTCCTCTGCCTGAAGGTCTTTTTGAAGAGTGTTTTTCACACAATAAGTTCCCCTCAGGCAGGGAGTTTTTGTATCTTATGCAGCACTGAACAAGTCAGTGCTGTTTCTTAGCATTGATCAAACCATTGATCAAAACAGGTGTAAGTTCAAAAATCACATGCTAGAGAAACCTCAAATACTGTAGAGTGACTAACTATTGCAGTTTTAGTGACAGCATCTCTTGCTGCTGGGAGATGCTGAGCATGCCAGCGAAGGTCAGAGAACTGAGCATCGTAGCTCCCATTTACTTGGGTGAGGACTGAGAGTACTCAGCACCGTCAAGAAAATCACAGCGTGTTCCATGTGAACAGCCTGATATCTGGGAAATCTGCTGAGCGGTTGGTTGGTCCAGCAGGTTTAACAGACTACCAGAGAAGTTTCAGAGGGCAAGCAAGTTAGAAGTTCAGTTGTTGATACTGTTTTGGTCTAGCTTGAAAGCTGAAGTCAACTTTTTTTAAAATTCTGATGAACACAGATCCAGAGTGCTGTCAGCTCGGCATATGCAGGTGGGTTTCTAGATAGAATGAGTCTCAGCTTCCTCACTGCAAAGAGCTGTCGCGCTGTATAAGCAGTAGTTTTCTTCAGTCCTGAGCAGGTACACCAAGTAAATTATTTACCTCACTGCAAATTTGCATTACTGTCAAAACAAATTTCTAATGGGACCATTGATGTCTGAGAGGCAACTGAAGAGATCCTGGAGCTGGCTGGGTTAGGACCAGGCATCCCACCCCCTCCAGCACAGTCACAGCAACAGGACTTGTTTTTAATAAACCATTTGAATGTTTAAACCAAAATGTGATTGTGGAAAAAGTGTAAGGAAATGCAGCTATTAAGTCTTTGTTTCAAAGTATCCACTATTCTGTGTACAAGTGATGAAGTAAAAATACTACCAAAAAATACCTTAAATTTGTCATTAGTTCCCACGCCTGTTTTCTTCCATGGCCTTGATCTAATCCCAGGTTTCACGCAGAGGTATTAGTAATGTATTAGATTGGCACGTTGCCATGTAATCTCAGGGTTTCATAACTCCATTTGAAATTTTCCCAATCTAAGCTGTGTGTTTAGATGAAAGGATAAGTTTAATGCAAAGAGTTTATTCTACTAAAATTGCTTCTTCTCATGAACGAGTGAAAAATAGCCTAAAAATAAAAAGACCTTGAAAATCTAGCATAGCTTGGTAGTTTCTGAAAGTATTTTCTTCTTGTTTCCCTGAGGTAGTTTCCCAGTAAATGTCCACAGAAATAAATCCAAGGCACCAGGTAATACACTACACAACTTGCATGGCAAGTATTGCATGTATATGAATGTATATCTACTGTACTGAGATACAAATTAGGTTAACAAAAAATACCCTCAGAGGACACTGCAGAAGGCACCACCAAACTCTCAGGAAGTTGTACTTTAACAATGAAAAATGCATCTTCAGAAGTGGGGGGAAAACCCCGACAGCTGTGAAGCTCTGACAGTGCCACCATCCCTGGGCATTTTGCCAATGACTAACTGGGTTTAGCGATTTACCCTTTGTTTTTACCATACAATTACAATTAGCCTTAGTGACAAAGTATTTATCTAAAGTGAGACTTTTGCGAATGTACTGTGTTATCCTTATGACTTGGCCAGTTTCTTCCACCAATGCTGGTTTTTGGTAGGTGAGCATCACATAGCTCTCCTCCCCTGCTGATTTGTACCGGGTTTTAAGCTTTTTGATTCAGTTTTCTTTTCTGTTTGAAAAGAGAAGCAACTCTCTTGCTCTTCTGAGATGTATTAGCATTAGATATGAGGTGGGATGTGTACCCTGTATGAAGCCTGCATAGCCAGCGTCAGCAGATATCTACCAATTTAGTTTCTTGAGACTATGTGGAAAATAAATTTTCAGTCATAATTCTGTGTACTTCTATGCACATGGAAGTGTGTTCAAGAGTTATATGATTCTGGAGCATCAACATGAATGCAATTTTTATAATAATACACAGTACATCTCAGAGTTTTGATTACTGATAAATGCTGTAATAGGTTTAAACTTCTGTCTGTGTCAGTGGTGTGGTCCAGAGGGGCAGGCAGTGAGGAAGCTCACAAGATTTTGCAGAGTTAACGGCTGTTTGTGCATACATCAATACCAGGGCAAGAGCAAGCAGATTTTGAAATGCAACTGCAATTAGAAAGGTGGCAGCTCAGGGCTCTCCAGAAACCAGCCTTTTTTTGTATCGTGTTGCCCGGGGCATGCTGCACTTTGGCGCCCGGAATCACGATCTTCATTGGAAGACCCTTGGCTCTGAGCTTTTGCCTCCAGTTTCTGCCCTGCGACTGGTTTGTGACCTTGAGCAGGTCGTTTCACTTGTGTGTCAGTTACGAAATGTGCCAGTGATGTTTGCCTTTTCCCCTGTAAAGTGCTTCCAAAACTATAGATGACAAGAATAATTATTCATTATTAATACTTCCACCTAGCTCCACAAATACTGCATTGCCCTGAGGTCAGGTTCATGCTACTGTATAATAAACGCTTCCTCCATCCTTTTCTCCCTTCACCTCCTCCCGTTTTTATTGCTACCCACAACCTGCTCTCTCAGTTATCCATAGCTATGGGCATGTAGGGTTACAGAGTGCTGAGTGAGAGGGAAATAAAACCCTCCAGCCTTCTAGGGAGGAGGTGGGGTCCAGAGTGACAGGAGAGGGCTGCATGGGCAGTTTGGGTGATGTCAGTCCTTGGTTGTTTCATCCCTTCAGTCCATTCCACTGAAAATTACTGCTAACCTACCTAAAGGTTGGTGCAGACAATATTGGAAAACCTGGCAGAAGGCTTAAATAAGAAAATACTCAAAATTGTAGTTTTTAGTTAAGGATGGAAATTGGTTTTTGTATACCGCTATGTAAGGAAAGCAATTACATGGTCTACTAGTGCCACACTGAACTGCTGAGAAGGAAAGTGGTTTGATGGCTTGTCTCTGCAGCGCCAGACCAGCAAGCTTTGTGAAAAATTTGCCCGTCTGGAAACACAAGCAAGTCAGATGTGCAGATGCGTTTTTAGTCTGCAGCTACTATAAAGCTGGCTTGCTGCTTTTTTTCCAGAGGTGGGAGCTATTGCAGTCATTCCCTGTGTACAAAGAACATGGGTGCCACGGAGGCTCTCACAAGCGTAGTAGGTTGTTTGTCAAACCCATAGGAACACTAAGCAAGTGACACAGACTTCCTAAGAAGATGGACAGTCCCCTTGCCTAAATAAGCACTATCGTCAGGTTAGCGTGATGCCAGAATACAATGAGGAGTTCATGATTGAAAACTGCTTTTATCAGGTTTCCTGTGTTATTGTGGCTCCCTTACTGCTGATTGGAAGGTTCATACTTGAATCCTGAAATTCAAATGAATGAGAATACCTCAGTTATAAAATTCTGAGTTCCAAGCTACAATGTAAAATTTTATTTCTGAATTTAATTTCTTTCTGACACTGACACTTGGGTAGATAAGGAAAGCAACAGTATTGGAGCAAAAGAGAGGCACAACAACAGAAAAAAAAAAGAGGGGGGGGAAAAACAGAATGTTTTAATGAACTTATCCAGTATGTTCTGTTTGGACTTACCTGAGGCATTAGGTAATGACTCAAACAGCTATAAAAGTTTTGCACATCTTGTTTTTTATTAATGCCAGTGAGCTCCATCAACCTTAGGTTTCAGCTGGTAAAGCCTTAGTATGGTAATAAAACAGTTTTAAAACTGTGGATGACACATAATTGGGTAGAAAGTGGTGTTTCCCCTTTGCTTCCCCTTCAAAAATCAGAAAGCAAATTTACTGTCTGTAAATTGGAACATGTCAGAACAAAGTATTGATTGTATTTTCAAAATGTGCCTTACTTTTTTCAAACCTTAGAGCTAGTGCTGTAAAGAATCCTTATTGAAAGGAAAAATGAGTCAGGATTCAGTGGGTTTGTAAGTCAGCATTGATCAAGACTGGCTGCAAGAACTCACTTGTGTCCCTTCTTGCTGCCAATTCAGATCGGACAACTGGAAAAAGTTTACACGTAATGAGTATAGTTTTGCTTTGTGGACAAAAATTCTTTGATCTTGATGGTTTCTCACTTTAAGCAGTAACCAGAATACGATGTAAAATTGACACATCAGCTGTGAAGCTTTCCCTTTGAAGCTGTGCCCATCCCTTCCTTTTATTTCCAGGATTAACTGAAGGCAGATCTTTCCTAGCTGTTGCTTTGGTAACTTTGTTTATGCAGTATGTTTCTCCTGCACTGTCCCAACAGAAGACCAGTTGACTTTATCATTTGGGGGATTTTGTTTATTTTTTGTTTGCTTTTTTGTTTCTTTTCTGCACATGCCCAGTTGAGCCAGTTGATGCCCGCCCAGCTGCAGACAGAGGACTCACCACACGACCAGGTATATAACTTGCATGGCTTTTACCTAACCCGTGTTTTCCCCGCATGCGTGTGGTCTGCTTGAGCTGAAATGATCACCTTTTCTTTGGTGTAACCCTCTCCTAAAATGTCATGCTGTGCTATGAACCAGGGAAGCCTTCCCGCACAAACCCCCGTCAGCCTGTGTGAGTGCTGTCTGTGTCGAGGGTGTTGGGAATGGGTACTCACAGAGGGGGTGGGACCCAGGAACCCAGAACTGGTACTCACATCAAGTTGTCATCCCTTCTAGCAATAATGCTGTGGCAGGTACAGGAGGCAGTAGGTACTGCACCCCATAGCGCCAAGAGTACTTTTAATTTGGGAAGGTATGGTAGAAATGTTAAATCCTCTATGTAGAGTATACAGTTTCTTGTAAGTCGGGGCTAATAAAGAATTCATGCATACAAACTTAGAATTGCAGGGGACATCAATTTTATATTTTTTTTTGCTGTGATATTTACCTTGGCTGACTCTGGATATCTAAAAATTGGTACATATTCTCCCTCTGGATCCACTTGGGGAAGCTCTATAGGTCTATTCATTCCATTCTAGGATAGAGAGGGGTGATTATTTGCCCTCTGTAGGTACCTGTGTCTTCCTATTGATTTCAGAGTAATAGCAGATGACTAGCTTGAGTCAGGCTGCAAAAGTTTGGAAAAGTTAAATGGGACAAAGTCAATTTTCAAAAGTGAAAGATCACTTTTCATACTAACTTCACTTGCTTTTTAGGTTGTTTTTCCCCTTGTTTTTATTTAGGATTACCTAGAAATGCCTGATTTCCATTGAGAGCAAACAGCCTTTTATTTCAGAAGAGGTTACTCTCTAGCACATAGTGAGATTAGATCAGTGTATTTTAGGGTCAGAATTATTTCAGTGTCACATCGTTATTGTGGTTTTTTCTTCAGATGAGATCAAACTGGTCAATCTGTCTTCTTTCTCCCTTCAAACTCTTTTCCTCCAAAAGTCCATTAGATAGCATTATGGGCAACACCCTCTTAGTGTGTTTAAATCTTTCTGATAACTCACCAGTGTTTACTGGCTACAGAAATGGCTACAGTGGGAAGTAAAATAAGCTCATATATTACAGAAATTGGGATACATGTCAAGGCTGGCCAGGTGATGCGCTCCTAGCACTGTTTTAGGAGTTTGACATCTTCACTTGTGTTGAGAGTCTTAATCCATTCCATGAAGAGCGCTTAGAAACAGGTGCGGAGCTAGCTGTACAACAGTGCCAAAAATCATGGGATCAGGGAACATCCCACCAATACTAGGTTATTTCTGCCTTCTGGATTAGACTTCTTCCCCGAGAGTAGTAGAAATACCATCACAATGAAGCATGAATGTGTTTAATCTGAATTTTGTAATGTTAGTTCAATCTAGCAATTTTCTTGTAATACTAAAGTTTGCAATTATTAGCTCTCTTAATTTCGGTTGTCTTGAAAAATCTCCTGTTAGGAAGCCCATATATATTACTAAAGATGATTCCTTCCTCCCTTCTATTCCCCCACACATACACACATGTGACAGAAATCCTTGGTGTCTCTTCTCCAGAGAAAGGATTTTTTTCATGCTGCCACACTCTAGTTTCAGAGTGAAACGGTATGTTTAGTCACTGCGTCAGAATGCTTTGTTGGTTGGGGTGATACAAATAGTACTAAAAGCATGGTTAGCCCAGGTCACAACTGATCTTTGTGAATGTGTACAATAGACTACTAAGGAGAGGTAAAAAATATTTCAGTGTGTGACTGTTACGGCTTGAAATTTCCAGCAGATACAGTAAATTTTGCACTGTGAAAATCACATGGGATATTTCTTCAGTTTTCTGCTCAAGTGCAAAAGTAGTGCTGTCTGGGGGCCTGTGACACCTTTGCTGCTTTTAGCACAGAGTTTAAGTGCTGCAGAGGCCCATGCTCTGCTTTTGGCACAGAGGGTGAACCCCTCCAGCCTGGCAAGGATGCACACCACATTCCTCTGTGCAGAGGGCTGCTTGATTCCCTGGAGAGATTGAAATCTCTCACTGCTGTGCCTGCATTCTGAATTTCACAGCATAAAGTGTCTTATATGTGCACGTGAAATAGAGATTTTACCCCTTTACAGTAGTGCGAAGTGTATCGTGACAGTAAGCAAAACATACTTTATTCCCCATTCCTGGTAGACCTTAAGTTCCTTATACTTTAAATTACCAGGTCCAGGCTTCTGCCAGTTTGTCCTTACTATACAAATTCTGGCAATAAATGTCCACCTGATTTTTCATCTTCCTTTAAAACAATTTATCTGTGATAAAATTTCAGTTTAACAAAGAACTGATACCAGTCTGAGTAGCTTCATACACTAGGAATAGAGGAAAGGAAACGGATGTTTAATTAAACTGTGAAACACAGAAAGGATTCTGACGGTTTAAAAATGTATGCTTTAAAAGTCTTTTACTTGCTAATACTAAATATTACTACTTGCTAATACTCTGTTAGAGGTTGAAAAAGGAAAAGAGAGACTTTTTTGCAATCACTATCCTTTTAGGATAGTCAGTTTTCACAGTTTGGGGCTATTCTTAGTGGAAAAAAAATCTGAAAAATGAGGATATTATTCTAGAACGAAAAAGTATTAACAAGGGTCCTGGAAGCAGATTCATACATGCAGCTGCTTGTAACATTCTGTTTCATTTTAATTGCCTAGATTCTTGTTGATTTCCTGAAAAGTTTGCTCTTTTTGTAGTCCTGACTTTTCAGTTTATGGTTCTACTTGTTTTGCTCAAGTGAACAAAGTGGTGGCCTGCTTCTTCAAAGTTAAAATACAGGTGTCATGTCAACATGCAACAGTCCAAACCTGGGAATAAAAACAAATGAATGTTTTGTAGGTGTTCAAAATCCTTGAAGAAAGTCACTTTACCACTTTTCGCCCACACAACATTCTTATGATGATCACTATGTTTTTCTTAAAAGTAGATCAAAATCATGCGGATTATTTTTGTCATTTCCCATAAAAGAGAGAATTTGGTCACAGTGTGGAAAAGAAGAGCAAGCACTTACTAGTATTAGTGATAACTAGAAACTTGTTACTTCACCACATCGTTCTCGCTATTTCAAAAAATAAATCAATAAATTCAAGTCTATGAGTGAAGTCAGGAAACGTGAAGAGTTGTCCAATACCTGGAGCAGAAAAGCTTTTGAGTAAGAACCAAGTTTAAAGCATTTACTGACATTTAAGCCAGTTGTCTAAATGCCTACCTCTGCTGCATTCTACCTTGGCTGTCAGTGGTTGAAGCTTGAATTTGAATCTGATTTACATTATTCCCAGGAGGAGAGGTGACCCCCACTTCCTAGTATAGATACGACATCTGGGTGATTGACACTGGTATTTGAAAAGGAGCTGAGTGCTTCCATGCACTGTCCTTCCCCTGTTTAATTCACAGATGGGAACAAAAATAAGAATTATGCCTAAATCCCTTTCTTGTAATCTCTTTCCTGAAAACGAAGTAGAGATAATAAAAGGTCAAAGGGAAAGAAAATATCTAGATGTACTAAGCAGTCATTGGTGAGCTTTTTTTTAATACAGCACAAAATGATAAGAGATTATGACATGATTCTTGCTATTTATAAATTGCTTCATACAGGGAGATGTTAGAAGGCTTCAATACAGCCTGAGCACTTCCATAGGAAGAGCTTCAAATGGAAAGAATACCTCTTTATTTGATAGCCTCACTGTAACAGCTTTTTCAACAGTGTTTCTTCTTGCCTGTGCACCAGAGGTCACTTTTTCATTATGAACATTTTCTTTCTTGCAGCTGAATTTTGAGTATATGTTTATTAGTAACTTTTTTCTTTGTGTGTTTGTGTGTGTATATATATAGAGAGCAAGACATATACACACAGAAAGATACATATAAAAATATGTTTAGATACTCACAAGCAAGCTCCTTTTCACTCATGTTAATTCAGCAGATCTGATCTGTGGAAACTGAGTGAAGGTTAAAAAACCCACCATCAGAATGAATGTTGTTACTATCAGCAGATTTTCTGAAGTTCAAAGTAATAAAGAAAATAATCAGTGTTTTTTTCAGGGTAGATCATATTCTCATCTGTTGCACACTTGCAACTGTAATTATACAGTTGTAACTGTATCACTTCCAGGATGCCTGTAATTCTCAATGCAAGGATTTTATGATATTAACTGTGTTACTTTATTCCAGGTAGCATGGTTTGGGGGTTTTTTTTGCATTCTCCCAATTCTTTGTCAGTTGATTGTTTTTTGCAAACAGTCAATATTATTTTGAGGAGACATTGCACATAAAGCTGCTTCTGTGTCTCTGGCCCTTCCGCTGATAAATCATGACATGTCTGTCTTTATTACATTATATAGAAAGCTGAGGGATTATTTTTTTATACGTGGTTGCAGAGGCTCTGGAAGCCTAATGGCTGTTCTGCAGAATCATTAGCACATATGCTGCAATCTGTATGAGATGAGGGCATAGAGCAGCTTAGTGAATTATTTATGATTTTCTTGCCAGAAACTGCCAGGGTTTTTTTTTCCCCTGCCTTTAGTGATGTTAGTTCAATATAGTTGTCTTAAACCAACTGTCTGCAGCAACCCAATAAAAATCATTAGCGGATTTTTTTCCATTGGATTATTTTGTTTTGATTTATGAATCATATAGTTATTAACTGTGAATGCAATTATATGTGCATATGCACAGCATCTGCATTTACATGCCAGAAAGATTACCAAATTTTACTTGTTCTGATTATTCATTTTTACACACGTTAGATAAGCTCTAGAATTCTGAAAAATAATTATTTCATACTAAGTTCCAATAAGATTCTTTTTTAAAATAGGTAACATTCCTTTTTGCACTTATTTTCTGTGTTCACCATTTGAGAGCCCTGTAGTCATCCATGGATGACCATTTTACTAACTTCCAAGGAGAGACCAGAAAGTTTTAGTTCCATGCAGTCTTGAAAGTACTCACTCCTCAAAGATACTTGTTTTGTCCTTACAAAAGGGAGTATATAATCGTCATTCTTCTTCTTTCATTTCAAAATGAAATTAATTGCACAAAGTCATAGAGTCATATGGAAGTAATCGTTGAACTTCTAGTAAGAACATGCAGCTGTCTACCCGGGTAGTTGTTCAAACACTGCATTCCTTTCCATCCTCCCTTTTTATTTTAGATGAAGCTTTAACCAGATAAAACTGTTTACTACACTTGTAACAGGCCTTGATTCAACAAATCTTATCTTGTTCTTGCCATTACTCAAATACAGTTCATGGACATGGAGTTACATGTTTTCCTGAATGTGCTCATTACATCTCTTGCTTAAACATGCTACTTCTGGTTTTCTTTATGTCAAGACCACCCAGGTCTGGTAGTTTCAACTGTGTGTCTCTTGGAGGTTTAATTTTTAACTCTAAAGGTAACTGGAAGACCACAGACACAGCTGATACCGCTCAGATCCTTGCTAAACAAGATCACAGAAACCTTCCTAGGCTATTATTTAACCGGTAGATGAAGCAACTACGAGCAGTGTAGTAGGTAATGTACACCTAACTGCATCCTTGGTGGAATTCATGGTATCCTCTTTTTCTTATCCTCCTTAAAGCCTAAACATATATTTACACAAACACAAAAGCTCATCTGTGTGAGAATAAAGTTTTCCCCAAAACAGCTACTTGGGTTTTATTTCATGTAAGTAGCTTTTGACTCCTTATGGTTTTGGGGTTTTTTTTTCCCTTTAAGGGCAAGGAACAATAAGGTTTGCACACGCTGCTCTTTTTGATGTTTAGATGTGTGTGTGTGTGTGCACGTGCAAGTGTACGCATGTATGTATAAAAGCAGTTAACATTACTAATTAACAGCAAAGTAATTAAAAGCCCACCATAGATAGCTCATTTTGTTGGATTTTACTAGATCCTTTTAAGCCCATGTTTTTTATGGCTGAGTAGTTTTGTCAGTTTTTCTAAGGAGTTGCAAATTAATATATTTACCAGCTGAATTGCAGCATTTCTAAATTGAGGTAATTAGGAATGCAACTCCCTAAAGGTAGTATGTAATTCAAAAGAAAAAACACTAATAATTATCATTATTTGTGAATTTGCAGTGAGGCTGTTGCTCTCAGTTTTCTTCTTTTACATTGGCTTATGGTTTTGGGTTGCGTATTTTAGATGTGGTAGTGAAAAACCATCATTTTGAGTCAGAATTAGAGGTCTTGTCATATACTTAGTTTTTCTTTGTATGCTTGTCTTCAGTGCAAGAGTAGAGTGGTATTAGGCAGCTCATAGATGCTTGCATCTTACCGGATACATACACCTCTGATAAAAGTTTTGGAAAGACCCTTTTTTCCTCCTCAGTTAGTTTTAACTTCTTCAGTTTTTACTTCTTCAGTTACTACCTTTGAAAAATAAATCTTTGATTTGAGCGTGTAGGTCTAAGTATGTAGTCACCAGGACAGGAAAGTGAATGAACTGAAAATAAAGAGAAGTCAGTTAAATAGAAAATCTAAACTCTATAACGTATCATGGTGGAAAGGCATATATAACCCATACATAGTTTTGTCTCGTACCATGTGTTTTATTGATTCCGGTGCAGAGTCATGCTTCTCTTATGATAATCAATTATTTACACGAGTTTACCCTAGTCGTGCTTTTTAAAGTCTTTTTCCTCACTTCTAAGGGGGATAAGAGGAAGGAAAAAATAGCTATCAGGTTTGTTAGTGCAACAGAAGATTTTTTCTGTTTCTGACCTTTTTCCCATACTAGCTGCCAGAGACAAGTTTTAATAAGTCTAACAGCATTAACTTCCTCATATCGGGTTCTACTTTGCGTTCAGATCCCATGGCATTTTTGTGGATTGGTGAGTAAGGCCAATAAGACCACCAGACCATCTTGGTCGCACGGCCCAAAGCAAAAAAAATCTGTGTGATCTTAAGGCAAAAGATTGTTTAACCTCCTGTATGCTGGAAGTATGGCTCCAGCATTACTTTTTGATGGGAATGGGAGGAGAGGAGGGGACCCTCAAAGAAATGTGGCTTTAGGGAGACCCGAGCCTGCGTTTTTTCCAGCAGCTGAGACTATTGATGAACTTAACACCCTCTATTGCTCTTTGATGTGAAGGCTCCTGACCTGCTTTGCCCCCTGAAATGCTGCTGTAACTCCTGCCTGGGGCATTTGGCTCTGTTTAACTGAAGCCAACAAATACTCACAGTCTAAGCTATTGTAGCTTGCTTTCACTGAAAGTGGTCAGAGCCCAGGAGCAGAAGTACCCAAGCCCATTATCCTGCCTCTAGCAGTGATGCATACAGAATACTTGCAGACTTCACCTCTGCTTTATACGCCTGGCACATCCACTGAGCTTTTGGCATCCAGCACTGATAGACTTCCAGGACTGGAAATTGTATTTTCAGCATTGTGTTTAGTAACCCTAGGTGAACCTTTCTTCTTTGCATTTGTTCATTTGTATTTTGAACGTCCTCATGATTTGTGCCAGTGAGTTCCGCAGTCTGATTTTGCATTATGCCAGATTATATATACACACACACACTTTCTTTTGTTAGTTGTGTCATAGCCATGTTGGTGTCCTGTACTTTCTTAGAAGGAATAATGAATAACCGTTTCCTGTAGACTTTCTCCTTGTCATTCACAGTCATACAGACTTCGGTAGTGTTTCCCCTAGGTTGTCTCTTCCAGTCTGAAGACTCCTGATTTGTCTAGTCCTTCTTGTACAGAAACCATTCCATACCAGTGACAGTCTGTGTCTTCATGCATTGTATCTTTTCTAGTTCTTCTGCCTTCGTTTGAGGTGGGGTGACCAGAATGGATAGCCAGATTTAAAATAAGCACACGTCATTTATACAGTGGTGTAATGATGTTTTCTTTTTTCTCTGTTCCTTCATAATTACTCCTAGCTTTCTTTTTGACCACTACTGAGCCAGCTGCCAACAGGGAGTTATCCAGAGTGACTGCAAGGTCTCTGTCCTGGGTGGAACAGAGCTTATGTAGAGCCTATTGTTGTGTATGTATAGTTAGGGCTGTGTTATCCCTGTGAGCACCACTTTACGTTGTATTAACATTAAATACCATTTCCCTTTTATTGTGCACTCAGAATTTGAAATATCCTCCTGCAGTTCTTTGCAGCTGGTTTTACTTTGACTATCCTCTTTTTCCTTTTAATTTTTGTCAATAAACTTAGTCATGTCACTGTTCACTCCCTTATCCAGATCACTTTACAAACAGCACAGCACAGATCCTTGTGGGACCATGCTGGTAACCTTCCTCCATTGTGAAAAATGGCTGTGTATTTACATTTAATTTCCTATCTTTTAATCAGTTATGAAAAGTCGTGTAGGACTTTCCCTCTTAATCCTTGCAATCTTAGCTTCTGCCAGAGCTTTGATCGGGGACCTTCTCAAAGACTTTTTTGGAAATCCAGGTTCACTCCAAGCTGAATCACTATTTCCCATGTGCGCTTCCAGTGACAGGGCTCTAAGAGGTTTGGGAGGCAGAACTTCTCTCATAAGGACAAGTTGATTCTTCATGGATGTGTCTAATAAGCATTGGATATGTTCTAATCGATATTTATAGCTTTGGTGAATTTGTCAGCTCTAGCAGCAGTCGTGCAGTTCCCCAGGCCCTTGACTTAGGGGAGTTTCCACGTGGTGCTTTTGCCAGTGTGTCTAAGGGGCAAGTGTCCACAGCAAGCGTGGCTGTGGACAGTGGCAAGCAGCTGGGAGCTGGTCGCCTCTTCAGCCACTCCAGCTGTGGACAGTGAACCAAGTCCTGGGAAAGCCCCTTCCCCCCAGCTAATTAATCTACGTGAAGCACTGCTGTTCCACTGTTGCGTTTTTCCCCCTCCCCTTTTACTCCTAAAAACAAAAAAAGGGGGTTGAAGAGGCGCCTCTGTGCCGGATACACATTCTCATTTTCTTCGCTTCCCATTGACGCAGGTGAAGGGGCTATTTTGAGAAGATGCACAAAGGAGAGCAATTTGTATTCTTATTTTAGTTTGGAAAACTAACCATAGCTGATTCAAGGATAGAAAGTTAAACCTCTTTTCAGGTACCATGTGGGTTTTATTTCCTTCATCTCCATTTCCTCCTGCATTTCCTTGACAGAACATCATGGTTTGTTTTCAAACTGCAATTCCTTTAGTACTTTACGGTTCTTGCATTTAGAAATTTTCTCTCATATATAAATGTCATGTCATAACATGACAGTTATGACGTGTCAGTACTGTAATGTGGCATCAAAAATCAGATGCTTAATAAAAATTTGAGATCTTCAAGTGCTTTATTCCTTAAAAAGAAGACGCTAAGGTAGAATTCATGGGGCACTCAGTTCAAGAAAATAACCGTAAATACTCTACTGCATGAAGGTGATTCTTGTTTTCTCCTTCACATGATTTACTGTGAAAAGAAAGATCAGAACCTTAGAATGGGATTCTCTGTACAGTCCAGAGAAGTTCTTGGAAGGTCCATTCTTGCTGACTCATAATACAAAAAAAAAATCAGCATTTAAAGAAAATTGCACAGAAGAAATTGCACATTCGAAGGCAATAAAAGGGTATTAAATAATTCTTGCATTAAGTGCTACTTTAGACTGTGGAGCTCATTGGCACGTGGAATTCTTCAAGAATTTATTGAGAGTCCAGAGAGATGGTGTAGCACAAGAGCAGTCAGTAACATTGAGAATTTTAGAAGAGGTCCTTCCTCTGCATCAGAGCTTAAGGGCACCCCAAAATACTAAGAATTAAAATGAAGGCTTGGAGAGAGGAGCTGGAGTGGTAAGGTAAAATGCTCAAATAAATATAGACAAGGAATATGAACCAGTTTGTTCTTACCACATTAGATAGGGTGAAGAAATAACTTATAAACACTGTGCTTCTGCAGTGTTTGTACCTCCAAGAAATATAAATGTCAGTCAGTTGGTGCTGAAAGGAAAATAACCAGCTACATGAATACCCATATGTTCTGTATAAGCCAGAGCCAGCTTTTCAGGACATAGATATATTGGTAGATACACATACAGGATGCACTGCTTAGCTGTTGTAAGTCTGTCTGCTCATTGTCTTAAGGCGATTTTGTTGGAGGAACTCCTGGTCTTCTTTCCAGTTAGACAAGTGCAGCATCTCCCTTTCGCACCCAAAAAGGGAGAACAGGACTGCAAACTATCTACAGTTAAAATCATTGCAAGCTTTGCTTACTTGCTTTACTATATGTTTCTAATCAAGGGAGACAGTTTTCATCTCTTAGGCTGAAGTCTAGACTTGAATCATATTAATTCTGAGCAGTCTGAAATCTGAAACCAAATAAGAACTGTGTAAACTTCCAACATTTTAATTACTCTTATTTGTGCATGTTAGTGCAAGAGGTGCAGACTCACAGGAAGCAAGAAAATATAATATCCGGGGTTCCCCACCTTACACCACGGGTATGTGGTTTTTTCCTCACAGCAGCCTGAGCTTAGGGAGGAGGAAGATTTCAGCCTAAACACCAAATTTTCTTGACATTGCTAAAGAGGCTGTCAGAGCAGATCTGTCTGCATCCTGTGAGCCAATCCAGGAGTCCACTGTTGGTCCCTCGCGGCGTAGCTCTTGCGGTGTTTCATGCTGAAAGCCTTTGATGCTGGTACCAACATAGCTGCAGTGGATTAAGGAACATTTAACAGAGGAGAAATTTTACCAGCTCATTCTGTGTCACCTCAGTGGGACTGAAACATCAGATGAACCTCACATTCCTCCCAGTTCCCTTTCACATTGCATCACACCTCCTCCGCGTGAATGGTACCGTTGCCTTCTGCTCTTGTAAAGGTGGAGGTAAGCAGAGCACAACCGAGTCAATGACTTTAATGAATTGTCGTTGCGGTGCAATGCAGGTTCCGGGTTGACCAATGTTAAAACAGAAGAGATATCTGAAGTGAAGATGGATGCGGAGTTCCGGCATGACTCAGGATATGAAGTTCATCATCAAAAGCTGGTGAGTGAACAAACAACGCTTTCCACACGTGTGTTTTGAGTTGCTGATTCAGTCTTGAAGTAGTGAGGCAGTTATGGCCTTGTTTCCCGAGTGATGTGGATGCTGAAGGTGCTAACGGAAAGCTTTCACGTGAACAGATTATGATTTTTCTTGTTCTCTCTTAAATAAGAGTAAACCAGGAATAATTTCAGCAGAAAGGATGCAAAGCCATTAAGTCTCATATGAGAGGAAATTCTGACAGTTCCTGCCTTTGCACTGCCATGTGGTCTGGATGTGGTCATGTGGGCAATTCTTGTTCCACAGTCCATCTGTCATGGTCACATAACTAAAGAGAAGGGATGCAGTGGAAGGAAAATGCTAAATAAATTTTAAAAAGAAAAAAAAAAAAGGTTTGATGGAGACACACAGCATGATGCAGCAAGAAGTAGAGTGACACCATTTCAGGGATAGATTCCTTTTCTGTTAAAACAGATGGTGGTAGTGCATGAAGGAGGCTGAACTCCATGGAACGTAATTGTTCTCAAGGTAGCCTGCTTGGGATAAGAGGAGATTCTGCACTGGCCTTAATTTTAATTTGTACTTGGTTGTGTCTGTGTTCTGTTCCTTAAGATATATTAAATTATTAACAGGTAAAGGGCAGGTGGGAGCAAAATATTGCTCCCCATTTAAACTGTGCTGCTTAGGAACACAGGAATAACAACCAAAAGCAATGTAAGTAAGAACAAGCATCTTCTAAAAGCTTTTTTCAGTCCCTTAATAAGTAATGAAGAAGCTATACAGCAGTGTTGACTATAAACCTTTTCTGCTTCCTCTATTGTAAAGGTGTATTACATGATGAGATTTCAGTTCCGTGACTTTCAATATCCTGATATTAAACTTGAAAGCTTTTTTTCTTAATATATTCTTAAAGCTAAGTAGTGCTGAAAATTAAAATTAACATGGGACTCAAATTTGCATTTGAACTAGGCAATCACTGTGTGAAAAGATATTCTGCCATCTCTTTGATGCCGAGAACTGAGAATTCCCAGTTTGACGAGCTAATCCAAAATGCATTAGCACTAATTTGGGAAATTCTGACGTGCTTAGCTCAGATGGGTTAAACATCCTGATGGAGTAAAGCGGTGTGAGTTTACTGAAGGGAAGAGGAACTTGCAGGAACGTGTTTTAGACACAGTCGTTATTGATCTTGTGTCATATGCACTTCCCAGCAGCAATCTTTAACGTTTAAGTGGTTTGATACCATCCTGAGCAGTTTGGTGCTGGAAACTACCCTTACCACGGTGGCTGATAGGGAATGCATTGCAATCTCTGCACTAGGGTAATCTGTGTGATGCTTAAAATAGAACCTTTCCAGCTTTTTAAAGCATTTTATGCCATGCTTCTTACTGACAGGTACAACCATTATTTAGAAATTAGTAAGATGTTCTCTAGGTTATCTTTTCAAGTGAGACTGAGCAAGGAGTCTGATATTGCTGAGAAGGTGCTGGGCTGATGCCTTATAGGGCATTACTTGTTTACCACATGCCATATCCTAGCTGATGCCCTTCTTCATTAGCTTTAATTCAAAAGCAGTAAGCAGAAAACACTTTCATCTGTGTTTTCCTTCTCCTGTGCCCTGGTAGGATTTACTGAAACGGTCTCCTTAGGATATTGCTTTGAATTCAGCTGCATATTGTATTTTACCCACAAACTTCTGAATTGAGCTGAAATTGCAGTTATTTTCTCCTTTATGGGTGTTCACGTTTTAACTGTACATTAAGTTGATTTTCATGGCTCAGACTGCCTAAGGCCTCCCTCTGTTGCACGTGTATATTAGCTGGGGCATTTCACAGTGCTCCAAAATAGAATGGTAACAGAATTTCAGTCCTGGGCAGGTAAAATTGACAGAAGAAATTATTACTTCACATCATCTTATGCCAACGGTGTCCATTGTGTGTACTTTCTAGTGAATTCTTAACTTTGTTTAAACACATTTCTTGCTTATGACTAGGAACAATATAAATATTTATACTGCATGCTTTAATACCTCTCTGAGGAAGACTGTGTTTCTTAAAGAGTGCAAATGTTATACAGCTCATTATAATTCTCAGCTGGTTTCCTGATTCCCTCTGCATTTTTGTTAAATACTTGTCAAAGTATTTAGTCTTTCAGAGTGAGGTAGTCTTACAATTCTGTGAATGTAAATTATTCTCTAATCCTTTTTGCTCATTTTCGTTAAAAATAATGGTAATAAAAGCCTGCTATTGACAAGCGGACAAAAGATTTGTAAAGTATGCATAGATGTAAAATAATCCAGCATATTCATTGAATACAAAGCAGGACAATGAAAACAATCACCCACTTTTCATACCTGCTTCTGTTGTTAAAAGCCAGTCTTATTAAATGCATAGTAAAGCATCTTGCTCTCCACTTATTTGCCTTATCAGTACCTATAATTCAAGAGGATCTTCTCTGTTTTTCACACAACTGTTACTCATGTGAGACCTAGACGAGGTACTGTCATCCAGTTGTAGTTGATTTTGCTGTGCAAAATCTTGATCCATCCATGGTGGTCACTTAAATCATCACGCTCCTGGTTTGTGACTCTTGTGTCTCTGGTGTGAGAATTTTCCCAGCTGGTTGTGGGCCAGTTTTGCTGTTGTCCTACAGATCTTCACCGCTCCTTTGTTGAAGAAGTGCAACAGACGTAGTCCAAACAAGTTGCACAGATGTAGATTTATGAACACTTTCATGATTAGCATTCAAAAAATAAATCTCTATGCTCCCTGCTTACTCCTCTACAAGCTTATCAGTCATTTTGTAATTAGCTTGACTCACTCACCCAAGAGAAAATAAAAGCGACTATTGAAGACCCATGTGAAGCAGACATGGAGATGAGTCTTCCTTTTAGCCACAGCGTTGCTGCACCACCGGCAATACAGATTTCCCAAATTGTTCTTCTCCAATTATGAGAGCTTTGTGTTACAGCGATCCAGTTTTGAATAATTAAGGTGACATACAATGCTGCTTAATTACTGATACTTCAATAGGCATAAAGCCTATTGCTGTGGCAGCTGGACAGGTTAGCCAAATACTCTGAACTTTTTATTAGACGCCTTCCTTTATTTTTCTTTTGTAGGTGTTCTTTGCTGAAGATGTGGGTTCAAATAAAGGTGCCATCATTGGACTAATGGTGGGAGGTGTTGTCATAGCAACAGTGATTGTCATTACTTTGGTGATGCTGAAGAAGAAGCAGTACACCTCTATTCATCATGGGGTTGTGGAGGTAAGAAAAGACTACTCAGCACAACTGCTGTCACATGTATAACACAGTCAACACGCTGCTCTATAGGTATATTTACAGATGAAGAAACCATGCTTTTGGCTAGCCTAATGTTCAGAGTTGGAGTGTTGTATCTGGCAGAGTTGAATCAAATTGCCTTATTTTGTAAGTGCGGGCACAATATAAACCATAAGTTGGGTGTAAAACCAAAAGAGGATCTTCTGGAACTATCCCAAACCAATCACCTCATAAAGTGAAAGTTCATTTTATGTGAAATTTAACAGTTGCCAATGAGCAGATACTGTTCAAGAGGAAAACTCTGGTTTTATTGTTGTTGGGAATGTACATACACGAATTTCTTTATTTAGCTTGCAAATAAACATTTGAGGCAGGTCTTAGGTGGATTTTGCTGCACACTACAAGGATTTTCCCTATACAGATATTTTATTACTTTTTGTTCTCCAAACAAGATTTTCTTTTGCCACCAACAGCTTTTGATTTGTGTCTAATCTGAAACTCATAGATTTGAGAAGCAAATAATATATAAGACTCTTAGATAGGATTTTCGAGATGAAAGCCCTTGTCCTTTCCCA
>KZ506547.1:10910-22551 GCA_002844005.1 Limosa lapponica baueri
CTCTTTTCTAGAAAAAAATAAAAGAGTAAGAGCTTCTCTAAGAAGGTGAGGAAAGCTAAGGGGTATTTGTTGACAAAAAACCCAGCAAACCCACAATAGGAAAGGCTTCACAGATGACATGTTAGCATAACATGTCCTGGGGGAAGCTGAGGAGAGATTGCTCTGAAAATCTCCCTGAAAACCAGTGTCTCCCTGGTTGCTAATGATGACAGATACTGTGCTGAAGAGGATAGGGACAGAGAGAGGTCTTTTCCCCACGGAAGATGTGGCTCCTCATGGCGACAGTGTGGTTTGGGGCAAGAGGTGGGATCTATTCGGAAGGATTTGGCTTTGTTGGTGTGAGGCATGTACTGAGCCAACTGCTTTCTGAAGCCCTAGACATAATGATATAGCAATTTGTTAGTGAAATGAATGATTGCCAGGTTATTTTCTACAGTGATATTTACTGTTTGATAGTTTGTCTGACCTTTTCATTGAAAATAAATGAAGGCATTTTCTGACATGGATTTCTTCAACTGGATCAGTAAGTTGCTTTAAAAGAACAAAGGAATTAAACTCAATCTTAAATTGCACCCTTTTGTAGTTGAGGTTGCATAGATATAAAGCATCCCCCCTAGCATGTTCATCCACAAATAGAGGTAGCATATAGCAGATCCAAATAACATTTTTAGTGGCCTGTGCTTTCTGTGCTGTCCTGTTTCTTTCTGTTGGGGTCCCCATGGATGCAGAAATAGCAGCAGAAGTAAAAAAGCTGCAGGAGACACTGGAGTGGTCAGACAAAAAAGATAGCAATTAGCACTATAGCCGCATTTAGAAAATATTCTCAAATCAAATACTACAATGGTTCTGTAAAAGGAGAATATTTTTATACCCCAAGGCTTGTTTCAGTTAGGGACATAAAAACCTTAATTCTATAAGTCCAGGTGTGAAAAAAAATGAAGTAAAATGAGCTCAAAAGTCATGCCAGACACATGAAACTGTGCAGCCGAAACTACACAGTTAGTTGTAGCCAAACACATTGTTTGGGTTACACACAGGAGTGTAAGTGTCTGATAACCAGATTAAAAGTTTTGTCATTTTTCTTCTGGAGCAAGCAGTCAAACCCGTGAAGGGAAGTGTTATAAGCACTGATAGCTCATGGGGATGGATTCTTTGAAGCATTTCAGTAGAAAAGAATATTCTCAATGACTTGATTGTGTGCAGAAGACAGGCAACACATTTTGGCCTTTATGAAGACCTTTATGGATCTGCAGCTCCAGAGATGTACACCTTCGTAGGTTCATGCTGTCAAAGTTCACCTGGCTGCTTCATTGCTGGAAAGTTGCTGAAGGATTTCACCTGTCAGAAGATCAAGCGTGCAGAGAAGTACAACTTCTAAGTGCTCTGTTTAGAAACTCTGAATTCCACTCGTGAACCTTTGCTGAGGTTTCACTGCTGACACACCAGAGGTAAATGGGTTGTACTGTGTATGAAGGACTGAAAGGGAAAAAATAATCAGTGTTAGGTTGGTCGTTTAGCCAGTCTGAGGTACTGTGGAGCTGGTGTTGGTGTACTTGGGAAGAATCTGAGGTACTATAGAGACATCTCTGTAGAGATGGTATAGAGAATCCGAGGCAGCAATGTGCTGGGGAGCAAAAGGGGAGCTTCTTGACAACTTGTCAACAACTTGTGTTGACATAAGACTTTTGACTTACATAAAGAACTGGCCAGTACTCTGTAAAAAGAAGGGACTGGAAATTTATATTGTTAAAAAGACATCATAATCCTTTTCAGTGCATGACCCAGGCATCTGTCTCCACAGCTATTTACAGCTTTATGTTCTTAGTGCATCATGGTGCTTCCCCCTCAGAGCAGGAATAGCAGACAGGTATCCACCTCCATCTATTCTGTGTCTACTGTGTATTGCAGACAAAAAACCCCATTAAGCTGTATTATGAGTTTCAGGGTGAGGAATTGAAAGCAAGTCCTTCTTTTTAGATGGTCATGATGTAAATAGACAGGAAATCCACAGAACTTCAATTTAATATTTATTTTTTCCATGTTTATGTGTCTCCTCTTACTCTAGAACAGAGTGAAAACTTTAAAGGTATGTAGAATAATGCTTTTCTTTATTACAAGATACAGAAAAAGGCCAATTATCTCAAAAGATGAGCATGTAGAACCCACTGGGAGCACAAGCAGAACAGCATGGCTTGAATTGGGGTGAGAGACTGGGGATTTCTCTGAAAAAGACTTGGCTGTCACAGCCCTTAGTGCCCAGTTGTGTACTATCTGTAAAGAGGAGTAATTGTATCCTTTTGTGCTACAGAGGTAGAGCTGGTGATGTTTTTTGGCTACTCCACTCCTTTCTGTAAGCAAAAGCAGGGAATATTATATTGGGCATCCCAAAACTTTTTATGACACATTCTCATCCCTCAGTTATTTTGGGAATTGACAGCATTAACACGTGCCACATCTCTTTCCACTTGCACAGTCAGAATGGCAGATGAATTTAATCAAACAATTTAATCAGTGAGCCCCACTGAATGCCAGATTACTAAATTGTTCTAAAATTCTTCATGTAGTAAATGTGGCCAAAGAATTAGCCTTTCCTTTTTTTTTAAGGACTGCCATTGATCCCAGTAAATGCCTTTAGTGTTCTCCCTCTCAGTAATTACCAGGGTTCATTATAGAATCATAGATGTGATGAAATGGTTTGCCTGCCTTTGAAGCATGCCAAAGACAGTTACACATTAGTATTAAAAACATTTTCATAGCCCATTTCACCCCAGCTTACAATCACTTAGTGTTTTTTTTATAGAGATACAAGATCATTGCCAATACCTTGACAGGTGATGCCACATTCATGAATCATAAGGGAGACCTAAACCATCCATTGGGTGCTTATTTTAGGGAACTCATAAATGAGATCCCAGAAAATCAACACATCATGCTCAGTGTGTCAGCAGGACTGAAAAAGTATGGGTAAATGTCAAGGTAGAAAGGCACGTCTACAAAGCAAAGGGCTTACCCTGAATCAGGAAAAGTCAATTTTGGCAGTTTTGAACAATTCAGTCTCAGATTATGGTGCAGCTCTTAAGGGAAACAACCTTAAAAAAAGCGAGGGAGCCACTGCAGGTGCCAATCGTTAGGAAGAGCACTGCCAGGCAACAGAAACGAACACACTTCCAGAAAAATCCTTAGCTCAGCAGTATTCACAATTAGAGCCTTAAACCCTAAAAGATAAATCACATTCTGATGGCTTTCAGAAATAGGTTTACAGTGGAAATACCCCTTTTCCTGAAGTTTTACATGGACCACCAACTTCGGTAAAAGTTATTCTATAAAAAAAGTACTGAGTAATGCCAAGTGAACATTGTTTGTTAGGTCTGAGAACAGAATAGACCATTGTAATAGTTGGCAACCTCTGTATAAAGACTTTCTTTATAAATATCCTTTTGTTAATGCTGTAGAGAGTTTATCTTTTGTTTTCATTAGCCAGCTGTTCTCCAGCCATGAAATAAATATGTGTTATTGTGGATTATTTGATGTGGTCTGCTTGTGAAAGTGATGAAACTGGGAAACTCTACATCACAGGCAATAGAATAGTAGGTGGGTAGCCCAGAACATAGTCCCAGGGAGAAAAAAAAAAGAAGAAAGAAAGATAGAAAGAATTTTTTAACATTAATTTAAACACAAATTATATCTTTCTTTTAAAAACCTCCTGGCATAACGTGCAAATTACAGCTACAAGGAAACTGATGTACGCTGGTAGCATTTAATTCTTTGTAGAAAATTTTGAAGATGCTCCCCAAAATCATAGTAGTTAATTGCTGATGGATTTAGATGTTCTTATACCAGAAGCTTTTAGATTAAGAATAGAGCTCTTCTGTCAGATTGGCTAGTGGTTTGTATATTAAAAAGAACTACTGCAGCGTATAAAATGAAGATGTAGGAACAGACTCTTTTAAAGCCTGAGTCTGCTGAGGGAGAACATGTCCGGCTGTGTGAAGAGAAATAAACCCCTTCTAAAGCAACTCATCCAGTCGTTTCTCCCCAACAGAGAAGGCTACGTGCACTTTGCTCTCACACGGTTGAACAGCAACCACTTCAGAAATACCCTGTAACATCTTAACAGGAAACATTCTTCGGAAGGGACTCAAAATTGGGAGTCCTTGAAAAGGGGTAAAAACCCCATTGAGAGTTGGAGGAATAGAAAGCTCTCTCTTAAAAGAAGCAATGGCAGTGAAACAGTTGGGGAAGGGGTGTAAAGCAGACTGTTACTAAATTTTACTCTATTTTCTGCTTATCAGTTTTAATCCGAGACAGTAAAACCAAAAATCCAAAATAGATCTGGTGTTCACTCACAGGAGAGGGAATGAGAGGTTTGTCTTGCAAAGGGGGAAAACAGAAGAACTGTAGCATCTTGGGTCATGGCTGTGGAGGTGAAGGCTATTTTCTAAAGACTACATTTAAATGAATTTGAGAAAGCTACAACTTGCTTCTTTATGCTTCAGAAACATCTGACATTTGAAACAGGATGATGTGAATAAAGGAAAAGTCGATATGTTTCTTCTAAAACAGGCAGAAAATAGACATCCTTAACAAATTCAGTACCTGCCTCGTAAGTCAGAAAGCCTTGTAGAGCATGAAACACATTTTAGGGAGAAATGTCTGTTCAGGAAGATGCACCAGCAGATACATTTAATCTCTGGATAATAAAAGGCTCTCTTGTTAATGGTTATAATATGCACAATTTAGTTTGTTGTGCCCTCCAGGCTCTAGTCTGTGTCATTAAAACCCACCTAATGCTGGGGATGCTTTTATGAAGCATGAGGATATTTGTGTGAAAGCACTGCTCTGACTGAAGAACTCTTCTTCTGCTACACTCAGCTATACTGAGAGGGTCATTTTGGAACACCTGAATGTCAACTGCATACTATAATTCTCAAATACAACACCTAAAAGGTGGAAGTTGGTTAAAATAGTTGTCTTTTTCTTTTTTTTCTTTTTCTTTTAGCATTTATATATGAACCTTTCTGTGTTTCCTTAGCACGTTCTCTGTTGTTACAGAGGATATCTGTAAGTGTCTAAAAGTAAAACAAGACTGCAGCAGTGTCTTTTTATTAAGAACTGTGGTACTTGCAAAGGCATGAATGGATTTGTTGAAATAGGTTTTGAAATGACCCACACTGTCGAAAACAGTATATATGTATATATAGCATATGAAGTTTATATAGTATATGTATTTAGTACAGATAGATTTTCTACGTCTGTAATATATTTTTTGTATATACTTACGATTGGCATCACCACCACTTTTTTTCATACTAAAGGATCAGAATATGCTTTCAAAATGCATTCAGAAGACAGCCCTTCCCTCTGTGAGGTAGGAAAAATGTACAGCAATTACTTCAGACAACACAACAGAATTTTTTGAACTCTAGGCTGAAATATTCCGCATTTCTCAGGGTATTCCTGTAAAACCATTTCACAGTCTTTCTAAAAAAAATAATACTGAGAACAGGGTTGGGTGAAAAGCAGGATGCCACTGGGAATCAAAACCATTTTGAAATCAGGACTTATGCATTAGAATTTACCTGTGAAGTTTCTGGTGGGTGGGAGTCCGTTTTCATGTGTAGTCAAAAAGTATTTTCTTCTCTATACCAGTGTTAAAAACTTCATACATAGTAACATTAAGCAGAGATTAAGTTCTTGAGAAGTTTGTTTCTGCTTTAAAGTTTCCCATTTTAATAAGTGAACAGTGCACACACCTGATCAGGAGACAAGACAAATACAATATATCCTTTGGCAAACTCTTCCCAATTAGTGAGCTCAGTCTGATCTTCCCTTTATTTACTGGCCAGGTGCCCTCCTGCATGAGTTCTCTTGTACAGCCATCAGTGTCAGACCTGTGGAACATGGAAAGGGTTGCTCTCTACTGATGTGCCACCGGTGTGAAAAAATTAATATCATCTATCTGAAGCTGAAGGGATTTATAATGCAGTTCTTGCTAAAGGCATCATTTTCTGTGGATCTAGTAACAACTGTTTTAAGCAGCTATCCCAAGAGTAAGTTTTCTCAATTACTGGCCTGGTTGCCAAATGCTTTCAACAATCTTGTTTCATGAGATAGATGACAATGGCTGCAAGCAAACCTCCACATCCCCAAGAAGATTTAAGAGGCATCTGTAGGTTCTGCATGGCTTTTGAGAAAAGGGAATCAGATGACATTTAAGGTCGACACTGATCAACCGCAAGGTCACTCATTTATACAGAATGTGCTTTAATATGGGGTAATTTCATTTTTGCTTTCTCCCAGCTCTGTCTGGGCTGTCAGGTTGGCATGTCCTTCTGGAGCCATGGTGCTGCTCATCATACAGTTGCTGCATGTCCAGTGAAGGTATCTGTACAAGTAGGCTAGTCAAAAATTGAGTCACCAGAGTGTCATGGTTTTAATTGAGCAGCAACGCCTATGGAGGCTCTATGGGCCTCCTGACAGTGTGACTGGAGCTTCTGAAATGATAGTCCAAGCTGACATCCTGCTCCCTGGAAAACACTTGGGGAAGATTAATTTACTTTACTCCCAGTTAAAAATAGAGTAGGATGGTGAGAAACAGAGACAGAACTAAAAATACCTTTTCCCCTTCCTTCTCCTCCATCTCTGACCAACATGGAGGCAGTGTCTGGTGTCTTCTCACAGAATGCTGTGACACGCACACGCATATCCCCCGCTACCAAAACCTTGCCACATAAACACAATACAGGTTTAATCATCATAAGGTTACTTTTCAGAGAAGGTACATTTGTCTTAAAGAAATGACAAGTGTTCTTGTCGATCTGCTGGGTTTCTCCTCGGGAAGGGCATGCTCAGTCTGTGCTTGGGTAATAGCCCCACTGGAGGGATGCGCTGACAGGGTCTTTCTGCTGTCAGCACAGCGCTTGTTTTCTTAAAGCCCTGGAGGTTTCACACAAAGGTTAAGCTTGTTGATCACCTTACCAGAGCAAAATGATACTAGTCTGTTCTGGTGTAACAGTATTTCTGTGATAATGGAGTTGGAAGAATAATTCCCTTTACGCTCCCAGGTGTTTGTCATATACAATGGGTTCAGACTTCAGATATGGGAGCAATATAATAAGGGAATAAGAGATTTCCTCCCAGGCTGGCTTTCTACAGTGTTGGTTTATGCATTAGAAGAACTGAATCCTCAAGTCATATCTGCAGTGAAGGGAAATACATAAGCCTCTCAACTTACTACCTCTAAGATACTGACTATTTCAACATCAGTGGAAAATGCCTAATCACTACCAGAGCACAGCTTTCCGGACAACTTTTCTGCTTGACAAACTTGATCAGGAGCACTTCAGGAAATGCAGAATGAATCATCTGTAATTGCTGAAGGTTTGAAAATAGCCTCATCATACGAATATATCCTTTCTCCTGTGCAAAAATGAGATTTGAAAAGAAGTGAGTTAATTTATACACTTTTATCTGTAGGTGGGGGGTATTTCTATCAAAACTTCCACACTGATGTGAAATAGGTACATTAATTATTCCCTTCCAGGAAGCTGGAGAATTTAAAGCTGGAAGTTGAACACAGTCAGATCACATAAATGCTTTAACTTAAGTATTAATGATTTGAAATATTTGTATATTTTATATGAAAAGCAGAGCTTTGTATATAGGTGTATATAAAATGTGACTCTTCCCTCTTTTTGATATCAAACCCATGTAGTTTTGAATATGAAACACTCAGAATTCAGAAGTAGATTGATAGTACACTTTATAAACAAAATAGGAAATATAGCTCATTAGTAATATTAAGCATCTTAACTCACCGACACTAGTGAATTAGGAACAAAGTTACATTTGTCTCTGGGTTTGTAATGTCCCTTTGTTTTTGGAAATGGGCTCAAAGCAGAGCTGGATGTGGGACGTTGCAATACAGAACAGCTGACTGCTGCCATGTGGGCTTGCTTAAGTATGTTGTTAGTTGTTTTGTTATGTTATGTGGAAAGATCAAGAATGAATGATTCAGAGGAAGAAAGAGTCATTCCTTGATGTGGCTTGCAAAGGGGATATATTATCTTTCTTACTCAGCCCCAGATGTAAGAGATCTACTGAGGAGAGGAGATGAAGACAAACATCACTGGGATTGAAGAGAGTTGTGAGAGACGTCAGGGAATATGGTGTTTGCGAAGAAAATGTTGAGGGTCAGGGAAGTTTTATGTAACCATTTCAAAAGCCATGTAATACAAAAAAAGTCAGGTTTGGTTCCATTTGAGAAAGGGCTGATAAGGGACTTTGTTTAGTTTCTTGAGAATTGTTTTCTCTTCGTGTCCCCTTCTTGATCAAACCCCCTGATTGAACAGAAGATAAGTTCCTTTTAACTTCAGTGAGCTCAGGACTTCCCTTATGATTTCCAGGTTTTACGTAAATGCTAGTTCTTAGGTGAGAAGCTAGGGATTTTTTCTGTTTGTGGGTGAACACTACAACAGCCACAAATAAAAGACAGAAAACTATCCCACTTATGTGGGACATCAGCTTAAGACATCAGCTCTCCTTTCTGCTGAAAAGCCATTTTTCCTGCCTACCATCTCTCAGTCCTTCTGCAGACTACATCAACTGAAAACACATTCATCTTTCCACACCATTTAGGCCATTGCCTACTTAATGGAACATATAATGGGATGAAATTGCCACCTGGTAGTTGAGATACGGGACGGCTCCCAAGGGTATAATTATATAGGCTGTTTTTTAAAATTCCAATGGTACTGGGTATGGAGATGTATCCCTGTCTGTGGATTTAGTTCATATTACGGCTTGCAGAAATCAGTGGCATTATTTTCCTTTGTGTTTTCCCTAATTGCTAAAAAATTCTATTTCAAATATGAATTAACTGTATGTATGCACTGACGGCTATGGAACTCTGGATTGGAGTGTGGTTGAAGGAGCAGAGGACAGAAAGGGTAATAGTGAACAGAAATGTGTTAATTTGGAAAGAGCTAGTGTCAAGTGAAGTGCTGTACTAACTTGGTTTTACACGAGATGTACGTTGCTGGTCGAAGTGGAATAAAACAGCTTTCCACTGGAATCTGCAAGTGCTGCCGACACAGAGAATTAACATAAATCCAGATATTGACAGTCAAAAAGCCATGAATTTTTTGAGAGACTACTAAGGCAAGGAAGGAAAAAATTCAATTTGAAGGAAAAAGGAGAGAGAGGTGTCATACAGACCATATTCATCGCACTCAGTTCTCTTGAACCAGAGGAACAAGATTTGCTGGGCAGGCAAGATGACCAAGCAGAAAGGCATTTACTGATCATGAGACAGCAGGTCGATTTAAAAGGAGCCTCCAGAGAGGCCATCACTTCCATATGTGCCTGTGTCACTGCTGTGCAAGTGGAAACGTGCACAGAGTTATCCTGCAAGAAGGAAAAGAATCTGTCGTGTACGGTAGGAAGGAATCAGACACATTCTCTGAGAGATACAAATCCATGCAAAGGTGTAATGCCAAAGAAATGTGGCTGGTAATAAGTTGCATCTGAAATTGCATCTGAGTGTGATATTGCAGAAAGATTTGGAACTGCACACGCTGAGCCATCTCATCAAGGACCACAGAGGACAACAGACTTGATACCTGTAACTTAGGTTTTCTTTAAGCACTTTTCTGAGAACTGTGATTGGTTTTAAGTGGTGCAGTGGCTGTTTGCACGGGAACCCCAACACTATGGCATGGAAGTACTGTTTCCTTCTTGTTATCAGGAAGATGTGATCAAATTTGAAGAAGTTTAGAAGGAAAGAGGAATGCTTGAAGGCAAGGATGCTTTGGGACTTTCAGCATGCCAGGAAAACTAAGTTGTACCTCCCAGAAGGGTGAGGTGTTGGCATGAAGTTGTGGCTGAACTGCTTCTCTCATGAGAAAAAGAGGGAGAGGGAGAAAAAAACGAAACTGCTGTGCTGTGCTGGGAAGACAGCTGTGAAGAGTCGGGTTTGCTGTTCCTGTGAGTGATTGATGGCAGGAATCAATCTTTTATTGACTGCTGCTCCAAAACTACTGTTCCTATATCCTTAAATTTTCCTAATTGATGGTGGCAGCAGCAGCCAGACGGGGCAAAAAGCAGATTGTCTGCTTGATCCTTTGGCTGCCTTCTGGCTACTCTGGGCAATAGTTTACTTTGCTCAGTTCTTAAACAGGTCCGTAACTTAGTTGTATGCACTGACTTTTTAAGAGGGATTAGAGTCTTGATGTAAGGCTGTGACAGAAACTGATTCAGTATAATAAAAGAATAAAGCCCTTCTGGACTTTTTTCCAGCATAGAAATATCCTCCCAGAACTAAACAGCATCTTTGCCCCATCAGATCTCTTAACAGGCTCTGCTCTTCAGTGCTGTCTCTCCAGCTCTTCTATCTTACTGCTTTTCCTAACCTCCCCTTCCTTCCCATTTCTATTTCTTCTTGAAATTGCTGGGTTAGAGAGCATCCTTAGAGATTATATTTGTGTAGTGCTCATGATACAGTGGTAGTGTTTGGAAAATAGCTAATGGCAATAAGAATCATTACTGTGGCAGATGTCTGAGACTGCAAACACCAGCAAGGAGTGCAAGAAAGGAGTGACTTTGAGTGGTCCAATGAAGTGGATCTTAAGGGAATAATGATACCATGAAAACTCAGAAAAGATTAAATTGAATAGCACTGAGAGGAAAAAAACCTCCTTGTTGTTACCATCAGTGGAGCCTGCTAGGCTCTGCAATAGTCTCCTGAGGAATTACTGTAGTCACTTGAAAGTGGACTGAACAGAGCCCTAAAGAATACACTGTTTTGTACGAGTCTCCAGGGAGACGGGCTAAGTGTAATCTAACAGGCCGTTTTTATCTCTTCCTTATGTGTCTCCAGGAGTTGTAGCCATGCACTTCATTACTTCGGTGGCTGAGTTCACCGAGTGCGATCAGCTATCAGCATTTCTTCTGCCAGCCTGTGGATTTAAGCACCGTGTTCCCCAGTACGCTCCCTCCTTTCTGAGGAGGAGGGGGAGTGTGAGGAAGGAGGAGGGCGACGGGGCAGGGAAGCTGATGAGTTGAAGGCTCGTGGTTAGTATGCTGTGCATACAGGCAAATCAATCGGCCCCTGCCCGGGCATCTTAATCAGAAGCGTGTGGTTCACTGCAGTGGTTAAGTGCTACCGTGCTGGTGATGGCATCTTCTTCAAGAGACGCTATTGATTGCTCTTCTCTCTCTTCTGAGAAGAGATTCCAACTGTGTAGACAGCATCAGGGAGAGAGCTGGTGGAGAAGTGCCCTCTTACAGCTCTACGGGATTAGGATCGACAGTTTAATTTCCCTGGGGGCAGGCGAGCTGTCATTCTAACACAGCCTGAGTAGTGTGGGAAAGAGGAAGGAGATGACTGTTTGAAAGGTCCATTGATTATCTGGATGAGCCTGGTGTAAGGCCAAAGATGATGCAGTGCAAGGACCATGCAAACTGAGGCGAGGGGGCACGTGTTTGGGAAATCTCTTTTGAGGGAAAACCACTTTCAGAGTGAAATGGGAGAGAGCAGCGTATCGCAGCGTGACCTTTCCTTGGAGTGGAATAGAATCCCAGAGCTGGGTGGCATCAGGGTGGGGATGCTATAATCCTCTGGCAATGCTAAAATACCAGCCTG
>KZ506547.1:149293-161438 GCA_002844005.1 Limosa lapponica baueri
GACATACAAGAGGGGTGAAGGGGAAGCTTTGATTAAATACGAGCTTTCCAGTGAGCGCAGTGTCTCTTCTCCTGTGAGAAGAGAAACTATTTGTATTTAGACAATTATTATTAACTGGAAAGGACTTTTATAGCAACATTTACCACATGCGTGAGGCATACGTGACTAAATAATTTCCCTGCTGGCATATGGAAGAGTGCCTTCCCCTCTCTCTGCCACCATGCCCCATACGCGTCTCTGTCTCCCACAGACACTTCACTAGGAGTTTCACCATGAAGAGAGCTCTAATGTTTTCATGAGTTGAGGGATAATGAGAATGGACTAAGGCATTAATGTATCTGAGGCAGATGATCATCCCCTGCTGCTACATAACAGCCAAAGCATTTATTGTCAGAGCAGGGGACACTGATCCTCTGACAGTGCTGTGTTATGATGTTATCCCAAATGACTGAGATAATTCCGTCTGATGAATGTGAGTACATTATAGTGACAGTTGCCCTGTGTCTTACCTCTTTTTTTCTTCTTTAGGAAAGTAGCGTTCATTCTCAAAAATACTGTATTTGCTTCTGCAACAGTATTGGTTCCCTGCAAACAGATTTTGACCTTAAAGTCTACAAGAACTGTCAGTCTTGATAGCGGCCCAAGAATATGGCTATTATTTGTGCACAGTGACTGTACGAACAAATAACAAAGAAATCCTGGGTAAAAATCCTGGGTTAGGAAGATGTTACCAACCTCATTCACTTAAAAGTCCCAGGTGCTCAAGCCTGGCTTACTCCCATATCTCCGAGTGCTGTACTTCTACCCTGCAACACTTTGTTTTGGCACCTTAGTTGTCAGCAAAGAGACTCTGCAAGCAGAACTTAAAAGCATAAAGCAAATATTTATTGGATAACATGCACGAGAGAGAGAGGATTTACAGAGCTACTAGGCTAAGTGTTGGCAGGCTCACCACCCTGGTAAAGCACTCAAAGAGTCTTTCCTGGCCAAGGAGGCACCAGTTGTGTGTGTGGGGAGGGTCGATCCCTGCTGCTCCCTTGAGTCAATACTCTATGTTGATGAGGTGCTATTTCCCCGTTTTTTCCCCTTAGGATTTTATACCTTTCCATTTTGGTGTTTTTCTTCTGGAATCTCTGAATTACCTGCAGTCCCTGGCCCAACAATCCTACTCCTGTCTATAATTTTACCTTTTTTATCTTGCTGAGCTCTGTTCTGCAGACTTTCTCACAGCTGTTTTTCAGAGGGAAGTGATTTCATGAGAAGTGCAAGACAAGATGACACAGCTGTGTCAGATCAGAGATGGGCCTCAAATCCTTGGCATGCAGAGCTGAGCCCCAGAGGGAGGAAGGTTATAGAGGGAGTGGGTTACAGCAGGGTTGGTCCACAAAGGCCAGGATCTATAGGTAGTGGCACCTCTGTATTTTATCAAATTGCTCCATGTACATGGTCTGCCAAACCTGAGAGAAATGGGCAGCTGGGAGGTTTCATGAGATGCTTATATTGGCTAGTGCTGTACATAAGGATTCTATGCCCTGGATTAAGCTGCAGATGATGGTGCTCTGGGAAATGTCACCTCTCTTGCCACAGAGGGTTTTCGCCAGTTTCTTAAGGGGCCAAACTTATTCTTCCAAAGGCAACCTCTAGCATGGAAACAGCCACAGATAATTCACCTGCAGCTGCTAGAGTGCCATTTGCTAGCCCTGGTTAGTAGTGTCTACAACAACATTTAACAGAAGTGGTTGGTAAAATAGGTGTATGAAGCTTTTCTGCATGATTGCTGTCCTTGATGGCATATTGTGTGGCATTTATCTGTCTCACAGGAACAAGGAAGAAAGGGAGGAAGCTAAGGTAAGATATGTTTGTATCTCCCAAACATCAGGGTCTGTGGAAGACTAACAGGAAAGGCTTATACTGGAAATATGGGAAGACCAGTAATAGAAAAACATTTCTTCTCTCTTTATGGTCTAGGTAAGCTGCGAAGCTCCTTGCCACAAGTTGATATGAATGCTGAAAGCTTGCAAAGGTTCAAGATAAGATAGCATAAGTTCTGGAAGGTAAGTCCATTGAGAGTCACTGTATTCACAGAAACCATGCTTGGCTTCAGAGGTCTCCGAGTCTCACATTACTAAAACTTGCAAAAGGCACTGAGGAAATCACTTATGTTTGCTGCATTCTTATGCTGCTCCCTAGGTATCAAAAGAGGGGGACCTTTCATCTGATCCAGCATGACTGCTCCTATTTATAAGTACTGTTATGATTATTCTGTGATAAAAAGGGGCTGTTTTGAATGTCCTTTGCTGAAAAAGCACTCCTTATTTGACAGAGTGATGATCAACATGAGGATGATGTTTTGCAGGGGAACAGCAGCTATCAACCACTCTTCTGTTGTCAGCGGGTCACCAGTTCAGGAGGTGGCCTTATATTTCTGTGTCTGGTTCATAGATATTTAGAAGGTGAGAGGGTGATTCCTAACGTGAATCCTCTAAACTCACCAGGGACACAGACTGGACCCTCTCCTTGCCTCTGCCTGCGTTGGCACTCTCATTCATTCTACTAGGGGAGCATGGGAGGGAAACTCCAAATTATAAGGGATAATACGGGAGGCTTTTTGTGGAAAGCACCTGATTATCAGTGGAGTATAACCTTTGTATATAGTGAAATGATTCTTTTGAAAACATGTTTGATGGTGATCTTTATTTTGTATTTCGTATGTGACTTCTATCACCAGACTGCCAAAATCTTGTCTAGCATCTTCCCACCTCCCTTCCTTCCCTTAGTAGCCTAAAAGCCTCAATTTTCTGACCACTGTCACTAGTGTCCCTCATGCACAAATACAACTCTTCACAGAGATCCCTTGGTATCCTAATGAACACCTTTGAAAAAATGACAAAATTTGCCACAGAACAGAGCTTTGAACTCTGTTGCTTAAAACGTCTAGCTATTTACAGTTATCTGCAGCCTGGTGACATCTCAGCAGAAAGATAAGAAAAAACTCCAAGAAGTAGGAAGAAATTTCAGGTTCCGTGGGCTTGACTGTCAAATCTTCATATCTCCAATCTCAGTAAAAGTGCCACTCCTACCCTTTTTCTTTCCCCAGAGGTCTGTGATTGTCTCAGATCAGACCTCACAGCTGACATTTCTAATTATTCCCAATAGAGGAGGTTTTTCAGGGTCTACACAATATGCTGAGTGTTCCTTAACAGGAGAAGGGAACGCATGAAAAGTGAGGTAGGGTGTGACTCTGTAAGTAAGGTACCAGTAGACTACAGGTAGGTAGGAAAAGAAAGATCAGCAGAGCTAACGATGTTTGCCGCTGTTTTCGCTTTGATGATGATTTGGCCTTCCCACTAGTTAGCTAAACTTCGGTAAGGACACAAGATGCCTCCAGGCTAGTAGCTTTATCACACCTCTCTTGGTCCTGTATTGCCCTCTGTGTCCCTTATGGTGGGTTTAGACAGCATAGCAAATCTGTCAGCAGGTCTCCCCACCACCACGCTCTCCACTGCTGCCTCTGAGGGAACTCGTGTGTTCTCATAATCTGTGTCAACTGGTGCAGAAAATTCAGGGGAAAATGGAAGCCTTTGTCTGCAAAGTGTTTTGGAGTGCCATTTCCTGTTCCTTGTGACAGAGAAAAATGACTCACTTGTGAGTGTTGGTGGAAAGACATTGGCTTGAAGGTACTGGCCCAGGTCAGGAGCTCTGAAAAGCCTTGAGTTTGGAGTAGTGCAATGATGATGATGACTGTTCTGCTCGTGCCCAGAGCACAGCCTTGGTTCTTACCACAGAAAACACCTGACAGCCAGTGGAGACCCAGCTGTTTTTGGTCAGGGTTCTTGTGAGTGCTTGCAGATGGGGTGTGGGGGGGACCTCTGATGTTCTAGTACAGAGAATGGGGCAGGTGACAGGGCCCATGTCTGGTGGTGCATTGTTTCCCTCTCATTAGGCTAAGTTCCAGAGTATCAGTAGCGTTTCTTTACATCGCTAGAGAAATGTGAGGATACACACTTCAATCATCTTGTGAGCCATTCAGATTTTGTGGCAATGCAGGACTGAAGTACCTCGGTCAGTAAGGTACTTGCCATTCATGGCTACCATGGTAATGTATATAGGGATCACGGTATTCCTGCAAAGGCAGAGAAAGTCTTACAGCCCACTGTTGCATATACACACATTTTGTAACTATGGGGAAACCCCTGGAAAGGTGGGCTTCTGAGATAAACCTGAAAGTCTTGTGCTTCCCAGTCACTTGTAGCAAGAGGACTGTACGTTACCTGCCATCATTTGAGCAGCTCACTTGAAAAAGGGGATCCTCTGGTAGGCTTTTGCTACTGCGTTGTTACTATTGGCAGGTGACGCTCAGTTTATGTGGAAGCCAAAGTGTGACGTTACTACTCAGTGTGGGGGACCACCTACCAATTTCACAGCAAAGCCAAAAATTTAATGGAAAGTAGGCTTTGTTGTAAAATCTCTCACACCTTTTACAGACAACTGTTGCTAGAACACCTGGAGAGCAACTTTCTCTCAAGTACTTATGCTTGTCTTGTTCAGATGGAAACCAGAAGGGATGAAAGTCACATCTGAACTTTACACTTGTAAGTGAGAGTGAAATTTAAAGTCACCTCTCTTGATGGATCTCCCTAGCACTTTCCTGTTATTCAAGGAGCCTTGTTAGCACTTGATGGTACGTGGGCCAAAAGAGGGCTAAGCTGCCTTTCTTAAAGCTGTGCTGCTTCTGCCATGCTTTTCTGCCTCTTCAGTGGACCGGATGGTGTGTGATTAACAGGCATACTCTATGCAGACATGTTGAATAAGATGGCCCTGTTTTCCTGACAGCACCACGTTCTTGTTGTTTAAAATGGGAAAGGCAGTGGCCTCAGTTTAGAAATGAAAGACTGGACACGTGGGGTTGAGGATATCTGTATCTTAGATTCATACACTGAACACTTAACAGTGTTGACTCAGACCCCCTTCCTCTCCAGCATGGACTTGTTGAGCTTAGGGTAATGTGGGACTTTGAAGTATGAGGTGCTTTGCAGATGCATGTTGTATACGACATCTGAGGTCAGTGTGTGTAATAGTCTCCCTTGGTATGTTTGGACCAGGATACGCTTTCCTGCTTCCCACTGCTGTGTTGATCTTACATTTTATGGCCTGATTTGTCTGTCCCAGATTTCCACCTTCCATTACGGGACTTTTTCTCTCCCTTTATAGTATTTCAAACTTTTTTTCAGTTCAGCAAACAGTTTGTTCCCCCCTCTGTCCTTCAAATAAAGTTTTCTTTGGCAATCCCTGTCAGGATAAATTCAATAACTGTTTAACTCAGAAGGATCCCTGAGGAGGAAGCTGAGAGTCAAATGCTACAATTATTCACATTTTGGTGAGAGGAATCAGACTTCTCAGGAATCATTTCAAACAAAGCGGTAACAGTTTATTCCTGCTGGGTGGAAGCAGGAAGTGTGCTGGAGGGAACCTGATGGCCTCCTGAGCACCATCAGGAAGCATAAAATGGATGGGCAAAGGGAGGAAGAGAAAGAGGCATTAACAAAGAAAAATGCCTCATTTCCTCCCTCAAACTAATTGGAAAAATGTGTCAGTGGTTGTGGCGATGGTAATTTCTCAAGGTGGTAATAGCTGCAGCCTGTCCTGGAGTGGGACTGGCCACAGATTGGACCTCTACCCGGAATGGCTGAGATTAGTGCAAATGATGGCAGTTTTGCTTACAATATAAATACACACACACATACAGATGTATAAAAACACACCTACATATACATATGTGAGGGGTTTTTTTCCTGTCAGGGGCTATGTCTCATTTCTAGTAATTCTTGACTCTACATTTGCAGAATAAGAATGATAAAATGTATCAGAAAACATTTTTTTGTTTCTTTTCCCCCTTTTTTTTTTTTTCTTTAAACTGAGCTTTAATTCACTGCCTGTTCTCTGCTCTCATACACTTGAGGGTATCTTGCTCCATGAAAACGTAGGCATGGAGGGAGAACAGAAGTGGTGTGACCATATTGGTCACAACACTTAAAAATAATAATGGAATTGCTTATAAATACAGATGCTAGCTGTGGGCAAAAAGTGGAAATCGAGGGGTTTCCTTTGACCCATCAGGGCATGCTCACATCACCCACCCTCTGTAATCTTACTGAAATGTTGATAAGCCCATTTACATTTCCCTTATGAGCAAGGCCAGCCCAAATTCATATGTCGCTCACCTGGGCTGCTCTAATTCCACTGCTTAGCTGAAATCCTTTAATGACTCTGTGCCAACAAAAATGCTCAGCATAACTTCTTTCTGTCACAGCCTCTGGCCCTGAGGTATCACCAGGCCAGGGAAGAGCCCCAGGGCAAGAGTCAGTTTGTGATGGCTGGGACTGAAAGGGAATTTCCTACCAATTGAAGAGTTTTCTGCTCATGGGTATTTCATACAGCCCCTCTATTCTGCCTCAGTGTGGCAAGCCTCTTGCACAGCATGGGAGAATTGGTGGGAGACATGAAGAGATGCAGGGTACACATGTTCTTGACCACTGTGTTATATGGAAAAGCAATTCTCAAATTCTTATATGGAATTTCTCATAAAAGCTTATTTCAAAAGTATTCCATTTCACATCTCTTCGATTATATTTTCTGTGCAGCTGATGACAAAAGCAAAATGTACAGCCCAAGTGCAACGCACAGGTTCTCTTTTGAATAAAGGGGTTGGCACCTGGCTTTCAGCAACCAGATTCAAAATATTCAGCCCCTCCAGAGGTACTGACTCATATTCTGTCATCATTTTCTTGGCTCTTCATCTCCCTGAGACAGATAAATGGATCTCTATGTAGTTTTCTGTGTATACATGTCTTTTAGGTGAAACTTTTTTAATGGGGATACAGAGTGAAAGTATTAAATAAAAACATGAGTAGTGGGTTATGCCATATACCTAGGAATGTTAATATGAGAAGAGAATCTAAAATTACAGATCTGGAGGTTTAACCTGTGGAGATTTAACAGAGGCAGCAGTGTACTGAAAATTCACAAATCACCTACCTGGATTCTTCACATAGTTTTGCTTTTATTAAAGACAGAAAAGACATTTAAAGAAGAGATCAAACAGCAGCTCTCTGTTGTGAACTTCCCAAATGCACTCAGAAGCCAGCGACCTTTTAACATCTCTGAGAATAGCCCCTTTCTAAATTGAACATATGTGCAAGTTAGGGAATACCTTGCAATAATGCCTCTCTTTCCTCATTCTCTTCTGATAAACGTGAGTACATAAACCTCATTTTGGAGCATGCAAATATACAAGCAGATAATGAGTTCTTCAAGTATCTGTAGAGAAGCCATATTGTATAACACTGTATAAAGTGAATATGGAAGAAAACCCAGAAAGAAAGTATGGATAGCTCAGCAGCTGGGGAATTAGCAAACTGAAACAAGGACATTTCATTTCCAAACCCCAGTGGCTATTTCACACCATACAGAACAGATTTGGAGATGGAAGCAGAGCTCTCCTAGAGGCCAGTGATTAGGATATTATCTTGGAAGGGCATGGGAACTGTGTTCAAACCTTTAATTGAAACCAGCAGAGCATCGCCACCCATGGCTTCTACTTTGCATCTGAGTACCAGAGGTCAATAATTTGTAAGGCATTGGAACAATTTGCCTGGGCTGTGCTTATTTAAACAGCAAACTTGAGAGCAGGCTCTAAACCAGATGAATTGTCTTAGTGGTAGCAACTTCCTCCCAACTGCTATCTCTTTCCTCCTCTTTCTCTAAAAGGATTATGTCCTTTCTGTTCTCGGTTTTGCATATCATTTACACAGCTGTGTATTTTATATTTGCTCAAATATGGTGACATTGGTTCCTATGCCTTGTGTTCCCTAGGACTCACTAGCCAAGTCTTTGCTTCTACAGGTATCAGCAATGAGATCGCTGTGTAGCCCTGGTTCAGCCAGACAACAACCAGCCAGTTTGGGTCTGGGAAGCCTCTCGTGGGTGTTGGTAGAATTTGACCTCTACATGGTCTTGTACAGTTACTCTTTGCAGGCTGCACAATTACTCTTTGCTTGCTGAAGCACCTTTCTGCATGGTCAATGCAATGATTAGGATGGACAGAGAGATGTCTTTGAGAGGATCAGAGATACTTTCCTTCACAATGTCTTCCTTTTTCTTTCTGCTACAGGGTGAATCACACACCTGAACTGTGCTTTCTCACAGAGACCTCACATCTGCTCTTTATGTGTTCTGATCTTCTTGTTTAATGCAATGACTGTGCTAGCCTGAAAACATTCTTTCTATACGGAAGAATATACAAAAAAAAAAAAAAATTAAAATTAGGGCAGATCAGAAAGGAAGAGGTACACCAGTAATATTGCTGGTTTGGGTTTTTTTATCTCTTAGACCTGTTTTTCAAAGTTACTTGATCTCTTGACTGCAGATTTCAATGTCAGTTCTTCCAGAGATTTGCTGCAAGCCCAGGTTTCCTGGGCAGACTCCCCTCTGGAAGATTCTGTCCAGGTATGCTGAGTGGTACACACTAGTGGCCCCTGCCTGCTACAGGCAGTGTACATGCACAGAATGACTCTGTTTCTGATTAAGGGCAAAGTTTGGAGAGTGAGAAGTACAGGGAATGGCCATTATTCAAACATATATGACATTTGGTGTTAATTTAATTTTCTCTCACCTATTGCACGCTAGAACGGTGGAAAATACCAAGATTTTCCCTGAGGTGGCTGTCTTTCGGATATAGATGAAACATATCATATAAATTTATGTAATAAAAATGAAAGTATGTATCTTTTAACTCTAATCTCAGCTAGTACTTGTTCTGAGGAAAAAAAAAAAGGAGGATAGTGATTATGGGAGGGAAGAAGTTTGTTTTATTTATGCTGACACTAACTTAAGTTAGGGTGGATAAAATATGGCAATTTGTTTCTCAGATTACTCATTGTATTATTTTTTGCATTTCTTTCCTTACTCGATTAAAATCCAGCACATCTAGAATGTGCTTCTGTCTTGCACAAAACTGAATTCAAATGTAGATGGTGAGACATCAGTGCATCCCTTAACTGCCTGTGAAAAGTAGCAGAGGCTCTGAGATGCTGTCAGTGTTTAAAAGGGCAAAGTGCTAAAAGAAAATTCAGTCAAATTCTCAGATTCATTATGACCCATGTGCTGCCTGCCAGAACTGAAGTGCCCGGTGGAAGTCAGCAACGTGGGTTTGTGTGTGATGGAAGTCAGAAATGTATTTCTGTGTGTACAAGTGGAGGAAGGAAAGTAGAAATTGAAATTTCAGTCATAAATTCTCCTCTATTGCCAGGTTCACAGTGAGAGGTAGAAAGGACAATCCTATATGCAGGGTACAATCTGATTTCTTCTTTAATTTTGAACGGAGTTTTTCTTGGTATATTTCAGTGCTTCAGGGTGAGTTATAGTAAGAACAGCACAACTTGATATGTAGGTTTTAATATTGATCCTCCTTTATTCCTCCAGAGATGCAAAGGGCATCCCCTTATATGCCTACTCACTCATCAAAACTATCCACATGGTGCACAGAGAGGGAATAAGTTGTCCTCTCAGAAGCAGCTACTCACTGCAGAGGGGGAGGTCAGTGCCTTGGCTGCAGCCCTCCGGCATGTCCTCTCTGCACTCCTGGAGCAGCCAGGTGCCCTCATGAACAGGCAAAGGTGATGCTCATGCCGGTGTGTACATCTTTGGGCAGCACCAGTAGACACTGTCCGGCACACAGGGGTTATTGCAAGACCACAGCTGGGAACTGAAAAGGGAGGACCTGCACAGCACTGGAATCTGGTCCCACTATCAGCCCGCTCATGTTCGTTGCTCCCAGTCAGTCACATGTAGTTTGCAATGAAGTGCTGTGCAGAGAGTGTGTACAGAACATTTTCACTAAGTAACATGCATTTTCCATACCCCCTTATTCTCTGTCCGGAGTTTCCTAGAGCAATGGGAGATCCCATCTCTACTACTGACAGAGCAGCTCTGTAGTCAGCAAATGAAATACTTCCCTTGGCCCCTGTATAATTATCTCTATCTTGAGTCCTGGCCAGCATGACTCATCTTCATTTCACTAAGGGGACAGGCTGGAACTGGGAATGGCAGAATTCATTTATCACATTTTAATAGAGAGGCAGCTCAGGAAGGGAGGGACTAATGAGATACTTCTAAAGAAATTAGCCAGCTTCTATTACAAGGTTGTCTCCTGTGAGGTGGCTGCAGCGATGACGTATGGTGTAGGGCATGGCACCATGCTCCCTCTCAGCCTCTTCCCTTCTCCCTCCGGGGGCTACCCTCTGGTGCACCATCTGCCCTGATTGTTTCCCAGTCACTGGAGTGGAGAACCCTTCATGTGTGACACTGATGTCTGGCTTCTTCCTGAGCTGAGGGTGTAAAGCAACTGGGGTGTGTGGCTCATCTTAAGCAATGAAGAGTTCTTAGGTGAGACTGGTTAGATATCTCCCACCCCTTAGGGTATACGTAGAAGAGCTGGGTATTGCAGCTTTCTGCCTGATTTCTAGAAGCAGACCCAGGAGTCCCAGCAGTTCTGCTGACTCAGCATTCACTCAGGATCCATTTGCAATTGCTCCAAAGTCATTATTGAAGATTTGGTTCAGCAAGGCACTTAGGGAAGTAACATTTTTTCCCCCCCTCCATTCAGGGAAGCTTGTGAGAACATGTTTATCTTAAGTAGGTGATTAAGGCTTGTTGCCTTTGAAAGTACAAGTGAGTGCTCTTGTTCTGTATTGAATCTGGTCACAAGACTAGATTTCCTTCAGAAGTGATAGCCTTGTACCACCTCATTTATGTACCTTCAGATGTTTTCACCTAGAAAGCTTTTTTGCCTTTTTGCTTGCACATTTTTGTCTTCAAACATTTTCTGAACTTCACTTCAAATGGAAAAAATGGAACAGAAAGAAAAGTCTTTGTAACCTCTGAAAACAGTAAATTCAGCTCAAACCTCACAGGTTTCAGATGTGACACTCGAGTCTGCTGCAGAAACTCCCAAAATAGACAGTTAAACCAATCCTCAGCTGTGCTGCAGCTTGCTTACCTAAATAAATGCCAGGCTTTCTCTTTAGTTTCAACATATATCTCCTATGTGCTCACCTTATATCGCAGAGCGTATTACAGCATCACAGCTTGCACTCTCTTTCCTACCCCATAAGGCATCATACAGAGCTCTGCAGTGGTTAAAGGGAACGGATTTTTGTGTCAATAGACAGAGTAAACAACTGGTGACAAAATGGCCTAATCATCTTTAAAGTCGTTATCTTTTACTCTGTATCAATCATTCCATATTGCTGGGCTAATAATCCCTAATTATGAGCTGCTCTTGGTGTTAGCACTGCTAACTGATTTCCATTTAAATGCAGATGTTCCCTGACCTTCTGCTTCCTGGGGAAAGGGAGATAACTCCTCCTTCTCAAAGTCAAAGGAAGGGGACAGCCTGTCCTTGTGGGCAGAGCACCACGGGGCGGTCTTCACCCCACCCAGGGGTGTCAGGTCCCCCGGGGGAGAGCAGGGATTTTGACAAGGCTGGACAATGCTCTGGGCAAGCCGGGCAGAGAACCCTTCCTAGAGTTAATTAGTATTCCTAGAGTGAATTAGCATTGCAGACACACCACTCTTAGTGCGGTGTTAATTGTGATGATATTGCAGTAATTTGCTGGCCGTCTTCCAGCGCAGGCCAGTGGCTGAGAGGCCAGCACGCGGTGGGTCATTGCGGTGGCACAGAGGAAAGGCTGAGCATCTTTTGCCTCAGGCCTTTGAAGTAGCTGGGACCGAGCTCCCGTGTTAAACGCAACTGGGTATTTCTTCCATACGGATCTCGGTACGGCGCGGCTCGCTAACGTACAGCGCTCGACTCATCTCCGCCCACACCTTCTCTCAAACCCGATGTGGGAGCTAATCACTTGTGACGGACACGTTAGAGGAGCAGTAGATTTTCCCCGTTGTGAGATATGGTGCGTGTACAGCATCCTCTGCTCTCCACAGCTGGGCTCGCGGTCCAGCCCGTGCGTGAAGGGTTGGTGTTGGTGGATGGTGAGGGATCTGATGGGTCAGTGTCAGCTCTGCAGGAACCAGCGGAGGCCAGCAAGCAGCAAGGCTGGCTGTGTACTGCCTTGCTGTGGGGAATTGC
>KZ506547.1:162653-182078 GCA_002844005.1 Limosa lapponica baueri
ACTTTTCTCAGTGTTTCAATAAGCAAATGAGAAAACTTGGGTAGAGGAGACTATTTCTTATTTTTCTTTGTGGGTCTTTGCAAGCTCTGGACTCAACACAAATACATTAGGCTCTGTTTAATGGTAATCTGGAGCATAGGACTGAGCAGGTTAATGAAAGAAATATATTTTTTCACTCTGCTATCTGGTCTTTGAAAAAGTAATTAAATATACCTGATTATTTATATTTCTTTCTGAAAGTGATTCCATTGGTAAACTTACTTTGTTTCTTCACAATATTTTTCTTTTTCAGTTTAATTTCTATTATACCAATCTCATGACTAATAAGGAAATAGCACACTTTTGGAAAAGTGGTCATGTTTCTCAATTAGTATTATTACTTCAGTTTAAAGAGGGAAACGAGGGTTTATCTTTAATTCAAAAATCAATGAAATCCATTCAAAAGAATGAGTTACTGAAAAAAACTTCAGATAAGTAGATAAAACATTACAAAACTCCCATGCTTAGCAAGATGTTCAGATGTTTAGGTATTCTTACATTCATAATATTTTTACAAGGCTATTTTTTTTTCTGTTTCTTTTCATTGCTAGATCAGTAACTATGATTTGTGTTGTATTTTCATCAGTGATGTGAAAATTCCATGAAACCATGTTTATCTAAAAAAACCCGCCTTCTGATACTTACTGTCTCCAAACAGACTGAAAGAGTCCCAAGATCTTTTTCCTTTGTTCAGGCATAAATAAACAGATTGTAAGAAATGATCAATTAAAATAACTTGCAGACAGATTTTAACCTATTTTTCAAAACTCAAAGAGGATTTTGGGTCAGTTTCTGTATAGTCTGGGCTTACATATCAGGTGACTTGTTATTTTACGCAGTTCTGCTTGTGTAGTCTACAAAACTTTCTTTCATAATGGGAATCTTTTATCTAAACTCCCATGAACACTGTTGCTTTGGGAGTAAAACTTCTTTTTGACTGTGACGTTTTATATATCTCTGTCAGCTGAAGTTTTGCGCATCTAAACACAGCCGGTGTCTCAGGTAGTTTGACATTGAACTAGAACATGGAGGACACTTACAATGCTGTTGAAAGTGGTATAAAACCCGTGTTAAACAGAAAAACAAACCTGCTTAATGATGCAAAAACAAAGGCCAAAATAATCTCTACTTTAAGAAAATTCAATAAGTTCCACTCAATAAATGGATTCAAGAAAATTCAACTTTTGCATGAAAGCACCTGAGAAGCCAATTAGGCTTAAAAGTGCAACTTTTTAGCTGTCAAGCCTTCTTTGCTCGCAGTGGTGCACGGTATGTGAAGAGTCCCACTGAGGTTCATGGAACTGTCTCCAGTGCCTTCAGTGGACTGTTGTTCAAGCACTGCTTGGAGACTGAAGAAGTGGTTGGGAAAAATCAGGCTTCTCTAGTTTAATTTTTTAAAAGACGTAGTTCTCATGAGTTTTACAAAGACATTAAAGGTTTAAAAAAATCTCCCTAGACAAATTAAATGCCTGTAAGCAATATTTATTCTTGGAATGCAGCAATTGTTCCTGAAATTACTTCGATGAATATTGAATTGTATCTATTTTTACTGCATTGTTCAAAGCTTTTGCGGCCCTGTTCAATATTTATTCTTCTTCTAGTGGTCTTCTGACATACTGAGATTTTGTATGTCACACCATGGCAAAAGGTAGAACAATATAATTATTACATAGGATGTAAGTTTGTATACTGACAACCTCAGCGGAGAGCACACCCACACTTTCACAGTAGCTGGTCATGAACAGTAATTACTTCTCTCCTCATTATCCCTTTCTCTATCGGAAAAACAAGAGAAACATTACAAGGAGGTTGGCAAGGGTGAAAAAAAAATCTGTTGTTCAATAACACTTGCTATTTCCATTTAAAAAAAATTTGCCGACTTTTTTTTTTGGTGGGGTGGGAGGGGAAATTTGTTTTCAATAAAAAACTCTAGCTTCCCTGTCTTCCTCATCTGGAGCCTGAGCTTCAAGTGTCCTCAATTTTGAGGCAAAATAACCATTGAGAATGGCTGGAGGGATGAGGCTTCCCAGCTCCCTGCTGCAGAGCCGAACACGGAAGGTCTCTGACTGCACGACTCTGGTGTCCATCTCTGGATGCAGTTCCCAGAGTTTGTTCCCAGTCTGTTCCCTAGGTCTGGCAGGGTTGGAATTGGGAAACAGAGGTGACATGAGACCTCCTGGAAAATTGCAACACTGAATGTTTTGATTATTTCAGACCATTGCTTATGGACTTTACTTCCCATTCTCTCATTCTGGAAGCTATAATATTCATTCTGAAATTGGATAAAGTATTTTTACAAGTTCACAGCTTCCTTAAGAGTGGGACTTCTGACTTCCAGTTACCTCCAGTCCTTATCATATCCTGTTCATCTCAATACATATGCTGACGTCAGGATGCTTTGAAGAGGTGGCAGCTCTAATCTCTCATTCCTAGGATCATTCTGAGCTCTTTAAGCAAAGACAGATTTCGATATCTGATATCAGTCAGTGTTCAGTAAAACTGTTAGATGTTATTACCAGTTGCAAGCCAGGTCCTTGGTTTTGGTGGAGTGACAATAAAATGTCATAATGAGTAGGTTGTACCGCTCATGCTTTTGCCGCTTACTTCAGTCAGAAGTTTCCTCAACAGTTCCACCAGATTCTGATGATTCATTGTTGTTTAATTTGTTGGTTTGATAATACATTTTCTCTTTTAATCCCAGTTGCTAACAGCATCTTTCTTTGACTGTTATGAAAGGAAAGGGTTTGAAATAAACATCTCCCTGGTGCCTTCACTGGTGAAGACTAAACACATTTTTTCTCCAGTGTCTTTATTTTCTGTGCATTATCCCTCTGTTTCCGGGAGTTCACGATTCTCTCCTTCTTGAAAGACTGAATAATATGAACCGAACAATATTGTTGTTTGAATTTGCCTCCTTGTTTAATTGGTTTTTAATTTCCCTTTGCCCTTCATTTCAGTCTTCCATGCATAGGTCTACCTCTTGGTAAACACATCAGTATATTTGCAGTGCAGGCTGCCTCTCAAAGTGCAGGCAAAATAAGCAGAGAAAGTTTTAAATGGAAAAAATAAATAATGAGATTTGATTCTCTCTGCTTGCTTTTATGTGGGACTGTAAACATCTTTTAATAATGAGAATGAGCTCTCCAGCCATCTTCAATTCTTACATAGATTTATTTATCTAAAGGCTTTGGTGATTCTCTTGCAAAGGAAGATTTTTTTTTTTTTGGCCTTCTTGTGCTGGCATATAGTCAGGAAAAGTGTCAGACTAGATGTAATGTGAATAATGAGAATAAGCCTAGGAATATATATGATTGCAAGAACAAAGCCCAGCAAGCTGAGGGGAGCCAGCTTTTGCCCTCCACCTTCACCAGGATAAATAAGAATTGCTCAGAGTAGGAAGACACAAATACCAGGTATCAAAATCATTAATAATGCAGTTGCCATACAATATATTACTTGTAAATTCCATTTAAAGGGCATGTCACACCATTTAGTACAATCCATTAATCAATAGCTTACAGAGAAAGAAACCATCTATCTTGGTCTGTTCCTCAAACCTAAACTTTTAAACAAGGAGAGATTTGTTCAAGTTCAGTATTAACTGTTCCAAAACAAGGGAGCTCGATCAGCCAAAAGGGACCAAATGTGGTTGTTTACTTTCAGCATGGGTTGATTTCTGTATGAAATGAATCATCTGATTTACCTCTTCTCTGCTTACCACCGTGAATATGTTATGGATCTCTGTTAAATTACAACAGTATTTTCCCCCACAAAATGAAATTAAAATATAAATCAAAGATACTTGCTAATGGTGAGCAGTGTTAGTTGGTTATCTTGGAAACATACTGTAGCAGTCATCAGGGTAGAATGGTCTGACGGTCCATTTAGCCTCCATCAGACCCTAATGACAGTTTTATTAGAGACTGGAATAAATGTCTCACAATGCATCTGGGTGTGCCATAAAAACAGGAGAAAGACAGTTTTTCCTGACCTAACTGGCCAAGTACAAGTACTAGAGTAGTCACTGTGCTGAAGTGAATCTGCCATAATCTTTACATTTTTGGACTTAGTAATAGCGTTGCACGCTGGCCTGTGAACTTGATTGTCTTTATGCTGGTTTGTGGACCTCCAAGAAAGAAGGCAAGTTACTGACTGCAAACCACCTACTGGAGCCACAGGTGTACAGGGTGTCATGTCTGAGGCATAGTGGCACTGTGCAACACCAACACCGTGAGCAACCACATGGACAGACTGCCATTCATTGACAGAGTTCTTGTCTTGTTCTTCAAGATGGTAAAAGACATGCTTCTGTCCTCCCCGTAGCTGGTTGTGGGCTACTGTGGACACAGTGACTTTGTGACTCACTCCTTCTGCCTGCTCTTAATCTTGAGGACCTCTGGTTTTCTTTCATCACACATACTGTGGTCCTGTATACGTTCAGTGCGAGAAGATAGCTGAGCCAGCAGAAGAGTCACATTAGCATTTGATGAACTTGAGCCTCAAACTTCGACACAGAGCTGGGATTTCACTAAGCCAGTGTAACAGGACCACATTTACTAGGGACCCATCTTGTCCTTTCTGCTTCTCCAGATACTTCTGGTTGCAGGATTAGGTGGTGCAGAAAAAGATCAGGTCTGTGTGCTGCTGCTGGTATGGATGTGGTCACAGTGGTTGAAGCCCTTCTCGGAAAGGATGTATCTCTGAATTGTTGATGAGTTTCTCACTGATCTGGTCTCCCAAATGGATCTGAAGTGAACATGAACTTAGGAGCCTGAAGAAAGAAGGAATGGTTTAAGTACTTTGGACTTCAGTCTGGAAGCAGACTGAGATACAGGAACCAGGACAATGCTGCCACGTACTACTTCCCATCTTTCACGAGGAAAAGGTTTGCATTTGGGTGATTCTGTGTCTTTTCTTTCACCCGCTTTGAATCCTCTTCTAAACCAAGCAAAGAGTGGGCTGAGTCAGAGAGGGTCAAGGGTTTTTACCCTTTACTCTTGCCCTCTCCCACTTCACTGGACGACTCCTGGCATTTTATTGAGAAAGCTGTGTAGTGTTTGAACTCCTTATTGATTAAAAAGGGGAAAAAAAGAAAAAGAAAAGAAAGAATCCATACAGTGAGGTCTATGTATAGATAGCACTGTGCATCAGCACAGGGAATACAATTAACCTTAGAGAGCAGTAGCAGTAAAAAAGGAACAGAACAAACTGAAATAATAAAGCTGGCTCTGCACTCTACCATGGTGTCACGGACAGATTGTGCTGGAAAACATCAGCACTGCGGAGCTTTGGGGTGAGGGGGGTTAATTATCTCTCTGTGAAACATTCATTACAGCACCTGGAACTACACAGAACTCACTGGGCTGCAAGTTCGTTGAGAGGTTCATGATCCTTTGGAGAAAACCCAGAGTCATTCTGGCATGAAACCTTTTCACTTCGCCCTGCTCATCCAGAGCTCTGCCTCCTACACGCTGCAGTGCTGATGCTTTTTCTCGGCTTATTCCTGTGATTTTGGCTCGGGCTGTCGTTTGCTGTGTCTGTGCAATAGGTAGCACAGTGGGGCTCTGATATTTACATGGAGCCTCTGGGTGGGAGTGTGATACAAATAATAACCCAACCGAGCAGCCAGGACACTTTGGCTGTGCTGTCTTTCAGATTGTGTCATTTCTTCACACCCTTCACTGACTGGCTGTACTCCAGCCTGCTTTTAAGCTTTTTGTCCTGACCTTTTAACCCTGTCTTGCTTTTGCCCTTTCACCCGATCTTAGCTCTTACTAGCTTGCATTACTCCATCAGGCTGGCTTAATTGTTTGGTTTTTATTCACAAAAATCTCTCTGTGCTTTCATTTGCTCACCGACACTTTCACAGAACTGTTCAAGCAGCCAGCGGAGACTTTGCTGTTCCAGCCTTCTTTCAGTTTCATGTTCGCTGTGATGCCTACAGGACATCTGATATGCAAAGAACTGGTCAATATATACCTAAAAGATCTTAAAGACAGTCTGGCATTCTACAAGTGGAACTTCAGCCATAGCTCTGGGGTATTTCTGACTTCACCACCACTACCTTTTCACCTCTGCAGCACGAGGGGCTGCTTTGCTCTGCTGGGTGCTTCAAGCCTGTGTGGGGCTGCATTGCAAACCAGGCTTTGCTTTTTCAGGCCTTGTTCAGAGAAGGTTTGAATCCTTTCTTAACTTATGTAGCAGATTGACTGGCGATGGCAGGAATTCATGTCTCTTCATCACTGATTACACTGTAAACTCTGTTAGTTTAAGGCAGTCTCTGAGGGCTGGGAGTTGTAGCTTTCTGTTCTTTGAGGTGGAGGACAAAATTAAATCTACGTCTTCCACCTGCTGGTACTATTTAAAAAGAAAAGGGAGAAAACATGATTCCTTTATTTAAAATAAAGCATTTCAACCTGGAATTTGTGATCTGGTCAGCTGCCCCTCAGAAAGTCAACTAGATTAAAGTTGCTTGAGCAGGAAAGGTAAAAGAAATATCCCACATGAATCCTCCTAAAGTTTACCTGGGAGTTAGTGACAAATCCACTTGGCTGAGTGGCATAAAGCTTGCAATTCTTGGGGAGCCCTGCAGTTTAATTCATAGGTACCCAAGGAATTCGTGTTCTTCCAAAGTTAAGTCCCAGCTGGCTGTGTATTTTGAGAAGCATGTCTGAACTTAGACATGTAAATCTCAGCTAATCTCCTCTCTCTGCATGTGAGGTCCCTGCACTTCCCCGCTGAAGTCAAGAGAGAGAAAATCGAGACACAACAGGGAGAGGACTGGCGACTGTGTCAGAACAGAGATGAGATCTGCTGTGTCAGTGGGAACTAGATTAGACAGGATTTAAGGTTGTAGCTCCTGAGGACACAGATGACAGGTTTTTGTCAAAGGGTCAGGGAGACTGTATAAAATGTGAGACGTGAGAGATTGTGAGTAAGAAGAGACTAAGGATTAACAATAAGTGAGCAAACAGTAGGAAGGAATAGAAAAACACAGTCAGATGAGAGATGAGGTACAGAAAGGGTCAGAACTGAGCTGTGACATGAAGGTAGGAGGAAAAGAGGAAAACCAATAAATATGGAGAAAGACATTCACTGATAGCATTCCAAGGGGATTGCTTAGTATGAAAGGCCACGTTGTCTGCCATTGCCTCTTAAATAAGGCCAGTAATCCAGGCTGAGGTTGCAGACACTGGTCCATTTAAGGGAAAATAACCTTGCGAGCAACAGTGAACAGCTTCAATAAAGTCACTGTGGACACTGCTGCAAGTCCAATGGGCGTAGGAGATAGGTTTGAAAGGATTAATCCGTACAGCAGGAAAAACAAATGCAATGGACACTGAGGAGGGTGGAGGAGAACAGGCTGAGGAAGAGACAAATTCTGTTCCTCTCCATCTTCTGGGAAACGTGGATGCTGCTGTGTGATGTCTTCTCTCAGAGCTGAGGAGCAGATGCAGGATACTCTGTAAGCACGCAGCTCTGGTCTTCATTGGATCGGCTGATGGCATGTTACTGAGGCTGTGAAGAAGACCTAGAGAAGCCACAAACTTCAACTTCTCTTTAATTTGTTCTTTTCTTGTGTGAAAACCGTGGAGTCTGATCCTCACTGCAATTTTACTTCATAATGGTTAAAGTAAATTAGGTTTCAATTTGTTTTCCTCCAGTCTGTCATCCAGACTAGTCCCATATGCAACCCAGAAAATGAAAGAGCCACCTGGTACAGTGAAAAATTGGCTTCTTTTTTGCATTTTTAATAGAGTAATAGCAGCATCTTCCTCCTTCAGCTAGCAATAGTTATAGTTCCTTCTCTGCTCCAAAATTTTATGTAGGTACAAAGAGTTCAGTGAGTGGGTCAAAGAGTGTGCTACGTCCCCCAAAAGATTTTCAGAAATGCTTGTTACCCAGCAAATTTCCTGAACTTTTAGCAACCTTAGCACCTCGTTCTTCTTACTATCTGGTTGTCTCAAAAAGTAATGCTAAAACTTTAGCAGAAAACTCCAACGTAAATGTGAATTTTATGCTTTGATGCATAAATCATCAAATAGATATTGAGTGTTAATGATGATTTCATGTATTATTACTGTTATCTGACACAGTTTGATTGTATAAATGACCATAAAACACCTTCCAATGCAGCTTGCCTTTGGAAGATTTTCATGAGGGCATGAGGGAGACAAGCTCTCAGAAAAGGAGGCAGAAGTATTAGTGGCATGGCTGGAATGCTTTGGATTATGAGGAATAATTTTGTGTTATCTGTCTTCAAAATACAAACTAAATATTTTTCCTTCTCTTACTTCATCACTTCCCATTTTAAAACATTTCTGAAGTCCCCAAGGTTGTGGATATGATCAGGCCAGCACTTGTAACCCTACCACAATGACTTCAATACCACCAGAAATGAGAAGCAGTTGTGGACTATGCCAGCAAATGCACTGCAATAGAAAATAAAATAAAATAAAAAAACATTTGCACAACCCGGCGATTAGCCAGTTCTCCAGACTCCAAGTCTACGCCTGGGCAGCTGATGCCTATCTGCAGAGAGGAATCACAAGGTTTTATGTAATGTTTACCTGTTCTCAGCTTGGAGGATGGACAAAAGCAAGAAGACAAATAAGTAGCAGGTAAAGTCCTTGCCTTTGAATTCAAACCTGACTTGACTAGTGACTTTATATTTGATTTCCAGCAAAACACCACACTATGGAGTTCTCAAAACTTTTATTTGCAAAGTAGAGCAAATGCAACTTTCTTAGCCCATTGCCAAGCTGTGAAGAACACATTTCATTGCTGTAATGGTGGTGATGATAGTAATACTTTTAATGGAGAAATCATGGAAATCTTCATAGCACTTGAAATGTATTTTTTGTTATTATTATGAAAGAAAAAAAATACTACTTCCATTATTTGGAATGATTTTGATTCAACTGGAATGGAATTTTTTAGGACAACAGTGCAATAAAAAAAGGAGATTCAGGCCTCCCTTCTCCTCCTGCTCCAACCAAAATGACATTACAAGGATACACCAAGTGAATGTAGGTAATGTAGCTAGAAATTTCCAGAGATACTATGTTCATTTGAAAGGACTAATATTTTTTCTGTACATTCTGAACAGTGACTAAAAGTGCATGTAAGCTCTTTGCTTTTTCAAGGCACATGCAAATCACATCCTTAAAGTTTTCTAAATCATGGTCCTAAGATCAGTTGATGGCTTTTTCCTCATTTGCCACAACCATAATTAGTTTATTGACTAGAATAATGCCACTGGTGAATGTCTTATAATTTCTTTTAATTAGAAGAAAGCCTATTAGTTAACAATGGAAATAATTAATCTCCTTTAAAGAAAGGACTAGAAAGGAATAGGTTGCTTGCTCATGAATTTTTTGAATGAAAAAAAACAGATAAAAAATAAATAACACACTCTAAAGTAAAGCTGGAAGGAAAGGGGGATGCTATCTTCCTCCTCCATTTTCAAGATTTCTTTCTTTTGTTTACAAGACATTTGTGCCAACTTTCTGGTAAAAACATCATTCAGACAGCTTGCAGTTTGGGTAAGAATCAAACTAAAAGCATTCATTCAGCCTGATCTGGTAAATCAATGGGAGTAGAAGGTGCTTAGGAAATAAGTTGCACCTCTCATCTGTCAGTTTGGCTTCTGAAGCTCCATATGCTTAACAAATTAGTTAAAAGCTAAACTCCTGAATCCAAGCTATTTAAAGGGTTGCCACAGATTTAAAAGAAGTTTGAATCAGGCTTTAAGAACAGTACCCTTATTCAAGCCATATATTGGTATTTTCCCTCTCTGGTAGTTACAGTGATGCTTAGGATGAAGAGCAATTCAAGCTGCAGAACCCAGCTGGGGTTACAGGGCTGTCCTGGAGTTGGACTAACTGCTTATGCATAAAAGAAAACTTAATTCCAAAATGTTTATGTCCTGGTCTGATTTAAATTTTTTTCCCCACTTCTTTTCTAATTATGCAGCTGCAGCTGCTCTTTTAAGCTTCCTTGGGTTCAGATGTAAGATAGCTTGCCTGTTACAAGGCAGGATGTGATTGAACTAGTTCTAGTCCAGCTGGAGTAAGTGTTAGAAATTTCATTATCAGACTTGTTTTGGTCAAAAGGCAAATTGAGTCAGTTTGTGCAGTCTAGGTTTCGGGTTTGTAGGTACAGAAAATCTGAATAGATTCAGCAAAACCACAAAGCCCTATTTCATGAACGCTTTTTATTCCAGAAATTAAGGAGTACTCAGGACATGAATCTGCGAGAGGAGCGAGGTGGTCTGCAGAAGGGGCTCAGGTGACTCTGTCAGTATAAAACCCTGAAATTAGAGAAGAGTTTAGATTGGTTGCTTTTCCCACAACTGAGGTTGCAGAAATATTTCCTTCTGCAGATCAGATAGAAATACAAGTGGATCCTTCTATCATATTAAAAAAGTGTTGGTTGTTGCGTTTTGGTTTTTTTTCTCCCCGAGCTTTTTCATTTCATTAGAATAGCAAATGGGTGGAAAAAAGACACTCTTACAAGGCAATCCTCACAGGTATCACTATCCCTGAGCCCTTTTTCATGATGAAAGTCTGGTTGGTTTCCATGTTTGGGCCAAGTTCTTTTCTGTACTTACAGAGATAGTATGAACCATTCTGACCTCAATTCATCAGTTAATGGGGCTGTACAATAAAGTGAAACTCTCCAACAGAGAAGAATGCTGCAACCACTGTTTGTGATGTGCAGTGCTATGGCTTATTCTCTGTTGTCAAGCAGAGAAGGGGATGAACTCTTCATCTCATCTGTAGGAAGCAGGGTGCTTGGAAGCCTCTGGTAAATCATTTATTTTGATGAGCTCGCTTTCATTTGAGCCTGCAGCATTTGATATTCTTCAGTTACTCCCTTACCGAACACCGTTGAGGCTGTGAATGAATTGCCATTCATATATATCAAGTGATGTGTTTCTGCACTTGTGTAGTATCCGCCATCAAGGATCTCAGAATACTTTACAAACTTTAATGAGTAAGGCTTCACAGCACTCCTGGGAGGTGCAGAAGTACTGTTGACCCAATTTAATAGATAAGGAAAGCAAGATGCAAAGAAATCAGTGGATGCATATTCAAACCCCTGCCTCCACCTGCATATATATTTTGCAAACTTTTGTTCACATGTAGAGAAAAAATTCAATACCCCTAGAAATGCAAATTGCAAGTTGTGTATACAGGTTCCTTTGGGAGAAAAGGATTTTGTGAGTGTGCATTTCAGTATCAAGGCATTCAGAAATGTTCCGAATTTTTGAGTAGGCATACAGGTATTTGCAATCCAAACCAAAAAATCCCGAGTGCACTCAAAGGCTCATTTTTTCTGTGCACACCTGGATGCTGATTTGGGGTTGACAGCTGTCACGTAGCTGAGAGAAACGTGGCCATATCTTCTGCAAGAGAATAGGGCTCACTGGGAGAAACCGCAATGGCTTGAGAAGGTCTGTTTTAAATTAGCAAGTGTTTCTTGCAGTGGTCAAGGCTCCTTAGAAAATTGCTACTCCAGTTAGTCATTGAGATTTTCATGATACTGAAATATACACTATTTTGAATTATGTGGGCAATAGTTTTCCCTTAAAGAGTCACTTGTGAGTGTCCTGGGAACACGAGTCTTTCCTTTTTTCCACTCCTGCCCCTCCATGTCTGCTGAAAAGCCCTGGGAACTGCCCTGCGCTCCTCCTGGCTGGGGACTGCGGGAAAGTGCCTTCTAAGTGACGCGGTATCATTCCCAGAAGCAACAGCAGGGGATGCTGTGGGGTAAAAAACCCGCTCCTCCTTCCTCCCCGCTCCCCCTCTCCCTCTTCCTTACGGCCTCTCCAGGGGAGCCCCCAGCACTTGCCACTTCTAGGAGCAGAAATCCAGCACAAAATCAATCCAGTTGTGTTTTGGGCGATCACAGAGCACTAATTACAGGGCCAGCCAGGTCACTGTTGAATAATTATTTCCCACTTTTATTTTCAAATTGGAAATGATAATTTTATTTAATTCCGCTGCAAAAAGTGATGTGGTGCCAGGTGGCAAGCAGTTTGATTGGATTGTTTCTGATCTTCCAAACGGAAAGATTCGAAAAGTTCAACACCATGGCAAAATGGATATTTTCCATGTTTGTAGCAGTTAATTAGTTCAGATGGAGGGAGATGCATCACATAAAAAAGGCCTTCCTCCGGGCATTTACCAAGCGTCTGGAAACCATGAACTGACTGTATCTGAGAAATCAGGACCACATCTAAAAGAAAATCATTGTTGACAGATTCCCAGAAAAATAATCTCCTGAAAATCTAAGATAATTAGTTATTAGAGTCTACATATTTGTGAGTGATTGGGGGTAGGAGAACATGCTCCTTGATCAAGCTCATGTTACTGAAATCTAATTCATCTGGATTACTACTGAGATTTCTGAATGCTTGACTGTTCCCTTATCATAATCCAAAATGTGATAAGGGCACTGTAATCCTGCAAGAATCTCCGATAATGGTGTTTGCAGCTATGCCTGGCAGATAAGGGTAGTCAAATGCCAGGTTTCAGGGCATAAACTAATTGCCTGCAGAGGTCGGAAGTGTTGCCTTCCATGTCCTGTACTGCAACAATTATCAAGGTACATAATGCATGTTGGAGAGAGATGATGTCCTAGAATTAAACTTTTCCCTGAAATTTTATTTATTTGCCATTTATTTATTGCCATCTGGCAGGGTACCAGACCTATTGGACCATGTAACTATCTTGGTAGAGCAAATCTTAGGGGAAAGTAATTCTATTCAGACATGCAATACAATGTTAATCCTTAGATTTTGACAACAGACAGTATGGTCTGACAAAGACTGTCTTATTAACTCTGCTAATAAATGTGTCTCTGCTCAAAATGAAAAATAGATTACCTCAGTACTTGAACTACTGTTAGAGAAGAAATACACATTTCATGCATGCAGAGGAATTGCCATGTCCTTTATGAACGATGAGGTGGATTTTTTCACACTGATTTCATATTGCATGCCATGCATGGATGCCACATATGCATGATGACTGGGAAAAGCTATATTCTTTCCTTTCCCAGATGGCTTCCCTGTAAATATCTTAAGTCACATCTGCATGGTTAAAAATGTCATACCCCAGCATTTAAATGAATAATACATCCCCTGTATCAAATTTGTTCCTGATATAGGTCCAGTGATAGCAATGCAGTTTAATCAGCCATGCATTTGGGTAGCTGATTCATTCCAGAAGATAAGGCGTTAGAGAGGAAAATTAGCATGCTGGCTCTTTTTAGATTAGTTGAATCTTGTCACCTTAGAAAACCCCCAAGACTCAAAACCCAGTAACAGTGCAATGGCAAGGATTTCTGTTTTGCCATACTTTTCTCAAGCAGCGATCGATTTACGTGCTGATCAAACTTTATTGCTCCTGTTGCTGCAGACATCAATTTTTCTTACCAATTGGCTGTGACTCTCTCCGGAGTTAATGAAATAGTGGCCATAGTCTAACGTACACACTGGCTTAATTCCTGTAGTGCTGATGCCTAGCTGGGCTGGAGTCATTGCACTGAAAAGAAAATTAGAGTATTTGCTGACTGCCAATGAGTAAACTCTGGTTATGATCTGACTTGGCTGATGTATATGTTCTCCTGTTTATAATAGACGTCTGTCATGGTTTCTGGGATAGGGTTGACTTTCTTAGTAGCAGCTGGTGTAGTGCTGTGTTTTGGGATGAAAATGGTGTTGGTAAAACACTGATGTCTTTGATTGTTGCTGAGCAGTCGAGGCCTTTTCTGCTCCTCACACTGCCCGGGCAGCAAGGGCTTGCACAAGCAGTTGGGAGGCGACACAGCTGGGACAGCTGACCCCAACTCACCAAAGGGCTATTCCATACCATGTGACGTCATGCTCAGTATATAAACTGGGGGAAGAAAGAGGAAGCTGTGGGGGGGACGTTCGGAGTTACGGATTTTGTCTTTCCAAGTAACAGTTACATGTGATGGAGCCCTGCTTTCCTGGAGATGACTGAACACCCGCCTGCTGATGGAAGCAGTGAATGAACTCCTTGTTTTGCTCTGCTTGCATGCGTGGCTTTTGTTCTACCTACTAAACTGTCTTTATCTCAACCCACGAGTTTTTTCTCAGTTTGTCTTTCCATTCTCTTCCCCATCTGAACTGGGAGGGACTGAATAAGCAGCTGCATAGTCCTAGCTGCAGGCTGGGGATAAACCATGCTAACATGGTAGCAGGATTAAGGCAAACAGAAAAAAAATACGTTATTTTTCATAGCATGTAAAAATGTGCTATTTTATATTTGACATAGAACTCATTGCCCTATATTGTGTATAATTGGATAGACTCGTTGGTGGTTTTTAAATTTGAGGGCCTGAGTGTGCCTCCCTGGTGAAGAAATCCCTTTCCCCAAGCTGTGTGGGTGCTTGAGAGGACCCATGATTCACCAGCTGCCCTGTGCACACCCCTGCCCTTCCTGCCCAGCTGGCAATGAGGGGCTGCTGGGGAGAAAGGGGTGGGAAAAGAGAAAGAACCTCTCAGGTTGGTGTCTGTTATCATTACTTGATGAATAACAAAATAAAAGGAGGAAAAGTGAGAGGGAGAAGAATATAAACGAGTAAAAAGAAAGTTTGTGATGGATGATAGTCTGTCTTGGAGAAGAATTCAAACAATATCATATCTAATATGTGTTTATTCCAATTAGCTTTGTGACAGGCACATTCAAGCAGATTTAAATGCAGCTCCTAATTGGTGTACTTTCCAGGGCCTGGTAGGTGTTTGATCATTTTAGATAACAGAACAGCAAAAGGGAAAATTAAATTGACAGAGTGCAGAGAGAGAAGATGAAAGCTACATGTGGCATAGAACAATAAACTATTATTACAAATGTTAGTAATTAAATCACATCTATTCATTATTGATTTTTTTTCCTTTCTTCTTATATTTATTTATTGTAATTGGCTTTTGCAGCAGCATTCCCCCAAGTGATAGAGACTGAAGCCTGATGCTAACTCCTTGGCTGTACTGATTTTTTTTGGTGCTGGAGGGGAGACCAGATGAGCAGCCTTCACTGAGGGCTGTCTCACGAGGGTTGTTGCTCAGCAAGAAGCTCAAGACCCCAGCGCAGCAAAGATACTTTGCCAGTCGCATGCCTACCCTGGCAATCACAAAGTATGTGCTCAGCTCTAAGTGCGTACTTATGTGCTATTGACTTTGAGTAACTCAAGGTTAAACACGTGCTAAACGCTTTGCTTTGCATGCTGAGCCTGAACTAGAAGGACGGAGCGGTGACAGGTTCGTTAGTTCTGTTACCAGCCGTACAGTTCCCCCTTCGTCACTGTGTTATTATTTAGGCCAGCAGTGATGAGAACAGCCACACTTTTGAGCAGCAATGTGAAGTTCCTTAGGACAGCTCATTACAAACAAGACATGCTCTCACGTGCCTGGAAAACAAAGCCTCTGTATTTGCATTTTCCAACAGGCCGTTTGCTGCAAAAATTTGAAGCAATCCACGAACCTTGCCTGTTGATACTTACTGAGAACATTAATTGTCTCCAGTGATTGTTAGAGCATCTGTTTCAAATTTTGACAAGTGCACTTATCTCCTTCTTTGCTCCTACCCCTCCCTTTCACATTCCTCGACTAAAGATAATGAATAAATTACAGAGAGATGACAAACGTGTTGATAATCAAGATGAAAAACAAATGAACTGGAAGTGGCTATGTTCCTTCACGAAGCTGTAAATTGCTTTCTTTTCTTGTGCAGTGAAACTTCTGGCTTGGCATCTAAAAATACTAGAACATGAGAAAGTTATTAGAAGTGTTCTGAGAGACAGGACTTGTGGCAGCAAACCCTTCAGGGTCACTTAGCTTGTTGGCGAGAAGATGAGGATGCAGGGAGGAATCAGGAAGGGCTGAAAGCAATGTAAGAACTGGGCAGCTGGAGAGTCAGGATGGTGAGGAGGGAGTTAAGGAGTTTAATTTTAATTAGGATTTAATGAGTGGGTATTATGCTTATGAAAGCAAAGGTCTGCACTGAGGCAAAAGACACAAGTTTAGTGGAAGTTTTCAACTTTAGCTGAAGCCTTGTTTATCATATAGAGTAGTTTGGGTTGGAAGAGACCTTTAAAGTCATCTAGTCCAGCCCTGCTGATTGCTCAACCTGATCTTGAATATTTCCAGTGATGGCAAATCTCCCACCTCCCTGGGCAACCTTGTTCCAGTGTTTCACCACCCTCATTGTAAAAATTTCTGTCTTATAACTAGTCTGAATCTATCCTCTTTTAGTTTAAAGCCATTACTCCTTGTCCTATCATAACAGATCTTGTCATAACTAACAAGTTTGTCCCCATCTTTCTTGTAAGTCCCCTTTAAGTACTGAACAGCTGCAATCGTGGAGCCTTCTCTTCTCCAGGCTGAGTAACCCCAACTCTCTCAGCCTGTCCTCATAGGAGAGGTGCTCCAGCCCTCTGATCATCTTCATGGCCCTCCTCTGGACTGACTCCAACAGCTCCATGTCTTTCCTGTACTAAGGGCTCCAGAGCTGGACGCAGTACTGCAGGTGAGGAATCATACAAGCAGAGTAGAGGGACAGAATCACCTCCCTTGACCTGCTGGCCACGCTTCTTTTGATGCAGCCCGGGATGCAGTTGGCCTTCTGGACTGCAAGCGTGCATTGCCAGCTCATGTTGAGCTTCCTGTCCACCAACACCCCCAAGTCCTGCTCCTCAGGGCTGCTCTCAAACCCTTCATCCCCCAGCTTGAATTGATACTGGGGCTTGTCCCAACCCAGGTGCAAGACTCTGAACTTGGTCTTGTTGAACCTCATGAGGTTCACATGGGCCCACTTCTTCAGCTTGTCCAGGTTTTTCCATCTTCCTTGTCAGCCTGGGCTGCCTGTCCTAGGCCCCAGGCATTTTACAGTCCAGGTTCAAGCTAAATGCTCCCATTTCCTTTTCCCATTTGTGCGTGAGGCAATGAGAGTGGCAGCCTGCGCTGCAGCTCCGTGCCCACGGTGTGACTAGCTCGGTGCCACAGCAGGTAGCCATGCAGTGGCCAGCGGGCTGGCCAGCACGGCGGCCACCCCTCAGATGCAATATGGCGTCTCTACTGCAACGGGCAGTGCCAGTGGTTGTTCCAGCCCCTGTCATCCTTCCTCCAGTAAACCCACATTTGCTACTAACTTAAAGCACATTGGGTTGTTTTAACCTTCACACTCCTGATGTGTTTAATGGACTAGAACATCCCTCGCCTTCTGTATTTTCTGCTATTTCAGCCACAGGGTCTGTCCCCAGCCCAGGCAGTGTAATTCTCCCCTTATCTGCAGCTTTATTCTTCTCATCAGCAACTGGAGCTGCTAACAATTCCTCTGAACTTAGAAAAGCTGCAATATTAGTTTAGTTTCATGCCTCTCAGGACAGACAGGAGTATGACAGCACTAAAGAAGGAACTACGTATGTGTTGTAAGACCCTCTTGGCGCCTCTAAATTGGAATAAATTTAGGCTCTTCAGCAAAATTATGGTAGTTTATGTGGTTTTTAACATGATTGCTTAAGAATATGTTGAAAATTTGCACGGTGGTATTAGAATTCCCAGCCACTGCATTTTAATCGCTGTCTGCCTTGAGTTGGAATGGATGCACTATACAGCTAAATAATTAAATTAAATTAAACATTATTTGCCTAAAAGTTTTCATAATACCTTTTACCAGAACATGAAGGCCTGTGAATTGGATTAATCTAATTCATCTTTCAGTTTTAAAAATTTCATGAACTTGTGGCATTCTGGTTCATTAAAATTCAAAACTGGATAAATATGGAATAACTGCAGCTCACTGTATTTTTATATTTGGAGAAGACTGAGACATATGTAGAAAACAATCCCTTCATAAATTCCAATACAAGTACTTTTTTTCTGAAATGTGGTAATTACTTGGGGTGGGCACAGTGATAGAGATGATTATAATTAGCATTTTGCAGCATTGTGCCATTTTAAAAGACCATTGCCAAGCTGCTGGGGGATATACTTCTAGGTATCATCAACCTCATTACACAGATGAGTAAACCCAGGCAAAGGTGAAGTAGCTGCTCCCTTACAGCAGAAAAAGTCACCAAAAGAATTCATCTGGGGACTTTACAACTCATAATGTAGCATTTTCTTCCAGGCTTGGAATAGGTTAATTAACTTTCAAGTCCATTAGTAACTCAAGTCTATAATTTGAAGGCTCTTTAGTGGCCAATGTGGGATGAGTGGATGGTCTCTCTCTCTGGTTCCCATTGCACTTGTATCTGTGGCTCAGGGAAGGAGCCTCTCTGTTGGCAGACACAGCCTCTCTGAAGACCTCTGCAGGCCTTTTTTCCTTCTTGTCTGGGCTGTAACTGGTGTCACCCTGGGACCACAGACTGCTGTCTTTGGCTGAGATGACATTTTAACAAGTCAAATATAGGAGATAAAAGATTCCACCAGTTTTCACCAGTGCAGGCTTCCCTCTGCCCCAGACCACCTCTCCCTCAGTGGCGTGTTTCAGACTTGGCAGTTCATTTCATTCAACACCTTTCAGCTTTTAACAGAGAACTCCTGCCTCTGGAAGTCTTTGGTGGGGACAGGGCTCTCAGTAATAGCCTTCACCCACAGTGTTAAGAAATAAGAAATGTAGGCATTATTATAAACAAGTGGTGGCTCCCCAGTAGATCTGTATGTTGCTCTTCACCCCGGTGGCATTGCTTAAGAGCGTTCCTGCCTTGGGTAGAGACAGTGCATTGCTACTCTCGGTCTTGGAAGATGTTCGGTGGGATATTTTTCAGAGGCAGAGATCAGTGCTGACAAGGGATATTACTCCAGGGCTCAATAGAAGGAAACTAATTGGGTACGTGATCATAAAACACGTTATTCTCAACTGCTGCCTGGTGGGGCAGCAGAGCTCTGAGCAGGGTGCTTGTTCTACAGAGATGAGCAACAGGATCTGCCAAAGTGCAACCAGCCTGATACATGTTGCCCTTTGAATTCTCATTTTCATTGGAACAACAATGAAAAATGACTTTGTGTGGAGAGCTGTGAGCCATGATAACTCAGTGTCGATTATAAATATATTGAAGTATCAGCAGAAGAAGCCTCTAATCACCCTTGAATTCTGACTAGGTCCAGAAGGTTCAGATAAGACTAAACCCTTTTCCTTTGAGATTATCCCCTTGATATCCAGATCAAGGAGATTTCCTAGAAAAACAGGAACTTCAGAGTCCTCATTTCAGTGCAGTATTTTATGCTTTTAAGGTTCATAAATACTATCTTAATTCCCACACCCCATAATTTATCTTAAGATATTATACAGTAAGGATGGTGTTTCTTCATGGATATTTCTTTCCAGTTCCCGGCTACCCAAATGCTTTTCT
>KZ506548.1:36520-53369 GCA_002844005.1 Limosa lapponica baueri
GGGGAAACTCAGAAGACCGGCTCTGAGCAGGCAGAGGGTTTTATCTGGTGAATATCTCGGCAGCGGGGCCGGTGCCTTGGCACGCTAACAGAGCCGCCGTGCTCTTCCCAGCAGCTGGCAAGACCAAATCGCAACCGGCTGCAGCGAGGAAAGGGGGAAATAAAATAAAAAAAAAAAAATAAAAAGGCCCAAAGTGCAAAACAAAAGGCACCTGCCCTGTTTTGCCACAGTACCCAGTGCTGCTGGCAGCCGCCCTGAGCTCCCACGCTTTAATATTTCAACAGCCATCACCTCCGTGGAGCGGCCAGAGGCTGGGGAGAGCCGGGTGCTCTCTGCCAGGCTGCCCCAGCCCCTTTTCCCTTTAAAAAACACTTCCAAGTCACCCAAACAGCAGCCACTGCCAATGGGAAGTTCACTGCCTTCACAAAAAAAAAAAGATAATTAGTATCTCTTAACCCCCCCAACCGAGTAACAAAAAGCACCTAACGGCTCCCCACGCCGTGCTTGCCGAGGGATGCAACCTGGTGCACACCTTCCATCTCCCCAGTCTCATCAGGCCACTGGCACTCACGAGCCATCCCCTCGCCCCCCGTACCCAGCCCAGCCCGGCAGCCAGCACTCCCGGCTCCGAGCCATCCCTGTGCAGCGGCCAGTGGCAGGGATGGGTGGCCCTCGGTGTCCCCCTGGTGCAGTGCTGGTGACAGGGCCGGCTGTGCCTCCCGCTCTTGGTGCCGGGAAGGGATGCAAAAGGCTCCTCAGAGTCCCACGCCGGAGGACAGGAGGGGACACGGTCACTGTGTTGGCTCCAGCAGCAAGACAGGGGACATGGATGTGACTCTGGCACCTGGGGAGGAAAAGAGAAAGCTCATTAACAGCCATGATGCTCGGCTCAGCCCACGCAGCACCAGAAAAGGGTTGCACATTGGCAGTTATTGGGGTAACCCTCTGCCCAGACCCCAGGGATGGGGGGAAGTGGAAAGCACTTGGTTTATTTGGGATTTGGGATGCCCTTTGCTTTCACAGGAGAGGGGAGAGAGTGGGTGTTCAGCTGGGGAGGGCTCAGAGCACCAAGGAGCTGGGCACAGATGGCCAGGAAACCTCTATGGCTCTGTGGATGTGACAAGGGAATAAAAACTTGAGGGAAATGGAGCTTTTAACTTTTTTCTTTTAAGGTGGGGAGGAGGGCCCAAGAACTGGAACAGGCGAAACAAAAAGACCCTTTTTCTCTTTTTCCACGGATTCCTCCAAAACCATCCATACAACTGACATTTCCAAGGGGTTGATTAATCCAGTCTGGGGCTGAGCTCAGACTGCACATGTTTCCATCTGCCCAGGGTTAGGAAAAGCCTGATTTTCATCGACTTTCCTCCCCAGGCCAGCCACTCCCTTCCAACGCTGCCTGATAAACTGGCTTCAGAGACAACCAGCTGCTTGGAAAGCGCAGCGGAGGCAAAAACTGCCCTCCCTGTTTATCCAGCCTCGCTATTAGACGCATGCAAATGGGTTTCCCCAGGAGCCACCGAGAGAAACCAGCTGTGACTTTGTTCCAGCAAAACCAGCGAGGCTGTTAACAGGTTGCAAGCAACCAAGCTGGCAGCAGGCAGGTGAGCTGCGGCGTTTAGGAGCCGGGAGATTATCCTGAGATTCGGATTTTAGGCTGCTGTTTGCGGGCACCTGGGGCTTTTGTGTAGGAAGGTGTCCGGCTGGGAGCAGGGCAACAAAACCCTACAGCTTCTTGCAAGGTAAAAGCTGACCAAGCGCTGCTCCACGTGGAAAGGAAGCCAGTGGTTGGACTCGATGATCTCAAAGGTCCCTTCCAACCACTAAGATTCTGTGTGTGTGTGATCTGAAAGACCAGGCAGCAGCAAAGCCATCTCTGCAAAAGGTTTGTTAGCCAAGCTGTAATTAAATAATCAGGAAAAGTCATTGAACTGGCTGTGATGTCAGAATACAAGCCTGGCACGCTGCTGAAATCCTCGCAGGAGCTTTGGGGCCAAAGCTAAGCTTTTAGGTGCCAGAGCTGCCTCAAAACCTGCAGCCTGAATGGCGCAGTGCCCACCCAACAGCAGGCACCAGCTGCTGGTAGCACCTCGCAGTCTTCACAGCAGCCAAACCCACCAAAGGGCTCCACTGGGAGCCACAAAATAGGCTCTGAGCCTTCGGGTGAGCCCCAGGAATAAGGACCTGAGCGGTGCCTGGCCACCAGTCTCTGCTCCAGACCATGAGGAGGGTCCTGCAGGAGCTGAAAAGCCCTGAGGGGGAACCCCTGGTTCCCAGCTGCTATGGGATTTGTCTCATTCCCATTTGTTTTGAGACAGGAGCCCTGACATCTCCACCCCAGGGGAGTGTTTGCGGCTCAGGAGCCAGCACAGAGGGATGTAGTGACTTCCCTCTCCACCTCATCTTCCATGGCTGGACCACACAACCTGCAGCTCTCCCATCCCCAGTGAGCATCCCAACCCCCGGCTAAAGGCTCCACTCTCTGGCCCAACCCCATGTGTCGCTCTGCCCCATGAAAATGAGAGTGTCGCACAGCACAGAGAGTTTGGAGAAGCCACTTTTAATTTGGAGACAGGCAGCTGGGAGAACCTGCTCCTGCTACCGCCTGAAGTCACCTCCTGGGAGGTGTGGAGTTGTCCCCATCAATTGTCACTGCACAGAACCAGAACAGACCACCCAGCATTGTCCCTGCCAAGCCCCTGGCTGGGCTTTGCTTGTGTTTATAAACACAGAGGGGCCTTATAAGCCGAGTGCTCAGTATTTTATTTCCCTTTTGTAACGATTCGCCTTCTCGTGGCTCCACCACCATGGGTGGGAGGAGACCAGGCTTTCATGTTTCATATTGCTAATCACGCTTGATCCCTGGAATTAACTGCCAGCAGTAAGCCCTAAATTAATGTCACACGACATCCTTGGCAGGGGCACTGGGACCTCTGCTGAAAGGTGCCCCGGCTCCAGCTGGGAAGGCTGAAGGCCATGCCCTGGAGGAAACGTTTCCAGCTGATCAGTTTTATGCTTTGGATGAAAGGCAGGCTTAGTGCTTTATGATCAGCATTTTCCAAGGACATATTATTTGGGTTTCAGGGCCGGTATGAATGCAACCTCACCAGGTTATAGGCGAGAAGGTTGGTTTTTTTCATGAGTACAAAGTAGTATTTCCTACCGTGCAATTGCCCAGACCTTTCCTCACCAGCCCAGCTTGCTCTGCTCCAAGGACACCTTGGATGGTCCCTTCTGAGCCTTCTCCAGCTGCAGGGCATTTCCACAGGATTACCATTCCCAAAGCACACCAGAACCCAGGCACCTGCTGGCCAACTTGCCTTCTGGGTGCCCTGTCTTGAAGAAGGACCCCATAGGGATCAAAACGGATGTTGCAGGAGAGACCACATACGGCAGGACCTGCAGGCCAGAAGATCCCTTGGTCAGACCTGCTGTAGGATGACAGGGTAGTCATAGGACCCTACAGCCAGTTACCCCAGTTCCAGAGCCCAGTTTTGGGTCAGGTACAGCCAAGGCAAGCAAGTGGGACATGGCTGGGGGGGCACAGGCAACACATTGAGCTCTGGCCTTCACTCACCAGTCCTGGTGCTTTATTAAAAGAGCTGTCACAGTGTCTGAAGCCATAACAATAACTTCAGAGGGTTTTTTTTTAGAAAAAAAAAAAAAATCTAGAAAAATGAAGTGAAGAGACATTCTGTCTGGCAAGAACTCATGTATATTTTAAATACTTCTTGTAACTGAAGAGTGGAAGCGAAGCCAAAAAAGCACATAAAACCCTCACACAGTGACTTTTCACCAGTTTTACTTGCAGGTTGGCATATTACAGCTCCTAGTTTTCTTGTGCTTGTGCCAGACTCTAGATTACAGGGGAAAAAAAAAATATCTGTATAACCCCCCCAAAGCTGTTTATTAGGTCTGAACAACCCAAATACAGTACAGGGGAAAAAGGCAGGAGAAGAAAATAACATCTCTGTATGTTCAGAGGCTGCTTTTTATTCGGTAGCTGAAGAATCAACTCCCACCTCAAAATATTCCCTATTTCTATTCCCAGCAGTGTGGTGGTGTTGAGCTTTAATATTCAGACACATCTGCTACCAGAGAAAATTAATTTTCAGCTCTAGGATGACTCTTAAAGGGAAGCCCCACTGACCTGAGTTGAAAATGATGGAGTCCTCACACTCTTTGCTGCAATATTTAATAGTTAATTAGATTACTGAGCCACTGTGACAGATGCTAGGCAACGCCTGAGGAGGAGAATTTGGAAAGGCCATTATCTTCCAGTGCTGGGAAAGCTCTCAGAGATCTCCTTTTAACCCTTTCCACTCTTGCCCTGCCCTCACTGTGGTCCAACCCATGTTAAAAACAGGTGTTTCACAAATCAAAGGCCAGCATAATGCTTTGGATGCTTTTTTTTTTTTTTTTCCACCTGAGAAAAGCAGGTGGTCACCTTGGGAAAATGCCCGGCAGAGGTGCCAGGAGCTCCTCCTCGACTCCCAGCTGGCATCAAAAGAGATGATCACTGGGAGATGCCAGTAATTTCACCCAGTGGGCGATTCCCAGGCGCACCAACCACACCAAGTGGGAAGCAGGGAAGTGAGAGGGTGTTAGAGGCTTTGGGCAGCATTCTTTCTTCCCTGTGTTAAGTGAAGTGGATTTTGATGAGCCTGTGGAAGAATTTCCCTCCCCACAGTTCCCACCTTCCAAATAAAACCATAAGTGATGCTTGTCAATCCCGCCCCCATGCGCGAGGGTTTCCCAGCTCCTTCAGCTAGCTGGGAGGTAGTCTCCAACCACCAAAGCAGGGTTGTGCGTGTTGCCAGCACTTTGAAACCGGCAGACTGACTGAGCTAGCAGAGGTGCTATGGACTTCCCGTGAAGATGACGTTACCCACGTTTTGCCTGTATCAATATCTGCTTTCACCATGCAAAGCGATAAGAGTTTTTGGCCTTTGCCCGGTCAGCTGCACCTCAGCACAGACTGGTGAAGACATGCAAAGCTCTGTGGAGAAAAGCTGGTAGCCAGAATGGCAACAAAGCATCCCGCTGGGGAGGAGAGAGAAGGAACCAACAGCCCTGTCCCACAGTGGCATTGCAATAGCACCTTCTCTGAGCAAGCAAGAACTGGAGCACCAGAATGAGACAGGACATCATGAGTTTCCACCAACTATCTTATTCTCACACACCCCAGAACACCGATAAACACATTCTTTTTCTGGTTACAAAACCCCTTCCCTCCCACTCAGGTCTCACACAGAAGTCTCAGAAGTTCTGATTTAACAAGCAACAGTTTGGATGTTAACTAAACAACAGGACCATCAAATGCACCATGGCTTCTAAGCTTCTGCTTCTGCTACCCACTGAAATGTAAATACCAAGCATAAAAAGAGATCCAGGATTAGCCAGCATCCCAAGGGTCTCTTGCCTACGTATTCATCAGCTCTGAATAAATCACCCCGATACCCAGCAAAAATACTCAACTACTGAGACTTTTTCCAAAGCACTTGCTGCCCTAGTATCTCTCAGGACTCATACGTAGGTGCTTTTAGAAACCATAATCTCCTCAACTGCGCGGGGACAGGATGTATTCTGTGGCGACAGCCATGAGAGCACGCATGGATGCATCTGCCCTCCCATACCCACCCACACACCCAGCTAGCTCAGAGCAGAGGGAGAGGAGCTGTGGCCGGCTTGCAACCCTCGCTGTAAGATACTGAGTGGACCATCTGGAAACTGGAGAAACCTTGGAGCTTGCTAGACTTACAACATGGTGCAGTTCATTACTTTTTTCTGGTGCTGCATCCCACCTTTAAATGCACCCTTTTCATAAAACCTGAGCAACCTGGATCCCATGGCTTTGGGTGGAGATGCAATTGAGATGAGAAAGCAAGTTTCAGCTTAAGAGGAGACCCTTACCTTATTGACCTCCTGGATACAAGCCCCCGAGCCCTGACCCTCATCATGATGGCAAGTGCTTCCAGGTGCTGACAAAAGCTGTGGGGATGAGCGAGTAAGGCACCGTTGTGATACAGTTCCACGTGTCTGACGTAGGGTCGTAGCAGTCCAGCGTTTTGCACCTCTGAGTCCCAAAGTAACCCCCCACCACATAGAGTTTGTTCCCCGAGGCCAAAGCGTGGCATGACATGCGCTTGGCTGTCATGTCCCCGATGCGCGTCCACTGGTCCGTTTCGCAGTCAAAGCGGTAGGCAGATGCTGCCGTGAACTCTGTGTCTCCTCCCATGATGAAAATCTGGCTGCCCAGGACAGCGGCTGCCGTGTAGCGCCAGGGCTGTGGGCATTCGGCTTTGATCATCCACCGGTTCTCAGCTGGATCATAGCACTGGACTTTGGACACCATGTCTCGGTGAATGCTGGTCCCACCAAAGACAAAAAGCTTGAGCCTGGCGCTCACCACCGCAGCGTTGCTCACTCCGTCTCTCAAAGGGGCCACCATTGTCCATTTGTTGGCTATGGGATCATACTTCTCTACCTGCTTCAAGGAAACAGAAGGAGATGCAGGAAAGACTCCAGCTACTGCAGTGTGTCCACCAACCACATACAGGCAGTTTTCCAATTCAGCCGAACCGTGCCCAAACCGAGCTATTAACATTGGAGCAGCTTTTGACCATTCCTCATGAACAGTGTCATACACCCATACGTCTTTAGAGACCCCGTTCTCCGAGCCCCTGCCTCCAGTGATATATACTTTGCAACCGATGGCACAGGCACTAAACTCCTTCCGTGGACTCGGCAAATCTGCTTTGGGGATAATTTCCTTTGCTTTGTGATCCACTTGGTAGATCTTATCACACATGAAGGTCTGTCCTCCCAGGATCAGCAAGGTGTGCCCAGCCTTGCGAGGCCTGGCACAGGGACTGGTGACCACCCCATCATTCTGGAGGATCTTCTTCTTGCACTGAATAGCTTCATCCAAGACAAGCTTGTTCCTTTCATCCACCATGATCAAGTCCTCACAAGCCAAGGCTTCCTTGAGGCATTCAGAAGGAAGCAAGGCCAGACGAACATTCCTCAGAAGTTCTGGGAGATAAGCCTTCCGCTCATCCAGATCGTATTTCACCCACTGGATGACAGCCTTAAAGACCTTTTCTTCATCCTCAATTTCCAGCTCATCACTGGAGATGAGGTCCAGTAGAGTGTCCTTGGACAGGTTGTTGAAATCCTCACTCTTGTGAACAGTCTCAAAGTTGACCAGGCACATCCTCCAGGAGAGTTCATAGAGCCGCCGGCATTGGTGAGCATCTGAGAGCAGCATCATGCCCAGGCAGTTGGAAGGGTAGAGGTTCTTCTCCAGGAACTCAGCTGCTGCGTCTCGGACGTCATGGAACTGCAGCATGTCTCCAGCCTCCAGGAGGGACTCAGCATTCTCCTCATTGATGATGATCCGAGAGGAATAAGCAAAGTCCAGCAGTAGCTCCAGCACCTCTGGGTGGAGGCTGTCATGGAAGTTCACCTCATCATCCAGGCTCTCCCGGAGGCCATTGCTAAACATGGCTTCAAAATATCTGCTGGAGGCAGCCAGCACCGCACGATGACATGGGAATGACCTGTTTCCTGCCCAAAGGGTGACATCGGTGAACATGCAGTGCTTCCGCAGGGTGTTCAGATGGGACAAGACGCAGTCCGGGTGGGAAGCTTTGTGAAAAAGCAAGATGTTCATGGAGCCGGTGCTAGTCCGGGATTTACGGTTCTCGTGGACGCTGACTGACATGATGACAGAGCTCTTGCCTGCAGAGAAACAAACAGAAAAAACATTATTCTCTTGTCCTTACTGGCCTAAGGCAGAGAACATATGCATTTGCTACCCAACCCTGGTACACTCTTAAGGGACCTCAAACTTGAAGCACCAGGTGACACCCCAAAAGGGTGCTCCTGTGCCCTGGCTTGCAGAGCTCCTGGACCTTCATATCCTCCGAAACTTTTAATTCAGGCTGGGGAAGGCCGAGCAGGGTGAAGGGGGAAATTCTGCACTTTGGTTACAGCAACGGAGCAACAAAATGAAGCAATCAAACCCCAAACTTGATGGTAAGTTGTCTCAACAGCCCCTAGAGGGTATTGGCAAACCACAGGAGAGTTATTTTTCCTTAGAAAACAGCAATAAGAGAGTCTATCCAGGATAAAGGGCATCGGTCTGTTCTTGGCTCAGCAGAAATCAAGTTTGGCTTCTGATTTTCATGAAGATTATTGCAGGTTTAGGAAAGGCAATTGCTACAGGTTTTATTTATGGAATATTTAGCTACCAGTACAAGCCAGAACTTTTGAACAAATTTTACCAAACCCTTTCATTGTAGCTTTTGTTGACAAAATTCACCAGACACTTCATATGACTAAAACATTTTGCAGGACAGATTCACATCAGATAATAAGACAAAAGGGACGGCTAAATTATGCTTTTTAACAGACAAGCAGAAGCAAACACAAGGCTTTTATTAGCTAATATTTCATTTAAGTGCTACCTGATACCTATCCTTGCCTGTGGAAGAAAACCCTTTAGACCAATCAAATTAATAGCACTTAGATGATAAAAATCCAAGTCATTTGCTCCAAAGTATTTTAAGCCAGCTCAATTTTGTCCCCCGTGTAACTGAAGTAGACAGACAGATATGCATGCAGTCCTCTCTTACAGCAGAAAGGCAGTACTGAAGTTGGTAGCACGACAGCCCTGAGGTTTGAAAAATGAGCCCAAAAAGAAAGAAAAACGGGGTCAGCCTGCTGTGCCTCCGCTCCGGGCCCCTCTGACAGCAGACACAGCAAAGCCATCGCAGGCACCACACGAGATGAATTTTCAGTAAGAGAGACTCTCCCAGGCTAGCAGTGGAGTTTGCAGGCAGGCAGCCCGCTAAATGGGCTACAGATGGGGGCAAGCCACAGAGCTCAGGGGGGGTCTGAACTGTCGCAGGAGCATTGCAGCACTTGGGGCAGAGAGGACCCTGTTCAGATGCACGGGAGCATTTCTCAAGCACAGGGGTCGCTTGAGAAACACTATCTGGCTCTGCTACATCTTCTCTCTCACCCAACACTCTTTTTCTATCCCTTTTCTACTCCCTCTTCCCAAAAACACCACAGTTTTGCTTTGCAGGGCTTCACCAGGGCTGAAATCCCACGGCTCCAGCCACCTAATTGTTTAGCAATGAGTAATTAGCCGCACAGATACAGTTGGGGAAAGGGTTTCAGTTGAGTTCCTTCGGTTGATTATTTGGTTGTTGTTTTTTTTTAACTTGCTCTTCACAGCCTGAGATTCCTCAAGGGTCTTTCTCCCCTGCAAGCACAAGGTCTACAGATCAGCCCTGTCCTCCCCAGCCAGGCTGGGCTCACCGTTGTCACCCCGGCACTCGGGGCCCCAGGGGAAACCACGACACACCGGGAGAGGGGACGCAGGTCACAGCCAGCATGTCACAGCCCTGACCTGGTGGAGATCGGGAGCCACACAACCCTCCCACGCTCCACGGGTGGATGACCTCCAGCGGAGGCGGATGGCCAGATAAGCTGCCTGACTCACGCTCTTCCTACCCCCTGCTTCTCCAGCGCCTCCAAAACAGCCCAAATCTGACAAACAGTTGTGGGCACGTCCCTCCTTCCTCACCCGCTGCCGTGAATTATTGAGGTTGGTGTTCCCGAGGCCCTCCTTGTGTTGCAGTCCAGGGAAAAGGTCTCTCTGTGCTTCTCCGTGCAGAAACGACAGCTTGCCCAAGCAGCCATGACTCCCACTTGGCCTCTGAGCTGGGCAGCAGCATCACTGCAGGTAATTGGGTTGCATGTCCATCACCAAAATCCCTGCAGCCTGGAGCTGAGAATGGCAAGCTTGTTTCGCCTGTGATCAGACGCTACACGGAATCAAGGCTCCAAAAGAAGAAGGAAAATGCCATTACAGAGCAGCACTTTGAAGTGCATCTGAGGGAAATGGTTTCCAACATCTACACCCAGCGCAGGGACAACACTAATTTAAGAGGTTATATGGATTCCTGCGTCAAAGCTCTATAACGCCGAAGCGAGGAATACAAATGAAACATTTATGAGTCTGCTAAAAGCTATTGATTTAGGTTCCTATTCCTACATCCTCAGAAACCACCCTGCCATTGCCACTCTGTCTCTGCTCACAGGTTGGGTCAGCTATTCAATGTTAACCTTTGATTTGCTTATGCACAGAAAATTAAGCAATTTATATAGGACAGCTATGGAAACAAAAAGATTGCAGGAAGGCAGCATCATTTTTTCTGGCACTGAGATTAGAAAAGCCACTACTCAGAATGGAAGGAGAAGGTCATTTAGAAATGAAAAATGTCTATATAAAAGCTGCAGTAGGGCCACTTTATATACGCACACATATATATACAAGACACATATATAAAATATCTCAGGCTTCCAACATCAAACATCTTGCCCAAGGCACTGGGTAACCAAATAATATTTCTTTCCAACGGGTGTTAAAGAGCATCCAGGGAATAAGTTGGCAGGTACCAGTTCAGCCCCCATTAGGGCTGCTCTTCACATCACCTTGTCCCATTACGGGCACCAGCTGTTCCCCAGTACAGCTGCAAGCTGGAAGGATAAAGAGGCCACAGCCACAGACCCTTTATTCAGCCTCTCCTGGAGCCAGGTTATGACAGTGGATGTCACTGGTCACAGATCACACAGGCTAGACAGACCAGTAAACTGAACCTGAAGCAGCCTCTGAACCCTGGTGTGCAGCCACCTCACCAGCAAGGCTTACGGCTTACAGAAACTTCCAAACAGCTTGTTTTGAGGCTTCTTGAATCCCACCATAGCTGGGCACAAGCAGAAAAGTGGCAGGTACTACTTCTTCCCCCCACAAACACACCCCACTGCATCTCTCAGCCTACCAGAGACCTTGGCATCATCCCACCCGTATCAGATGAACAGAAATTGCAAGCAGTAGTGATTTCATCTGATGGGTTTCTTCCAAAATCTGGTGGCCTTATGAACCTCAGAAGCCTGTAACTAAAAAGGATCTTCTACGCTTTTCCTGATGTGCACAAGCACGTGCAACGTGCAAATTTAAGCAACGTTTGACTGCAGCGATGAACAGGCTGGACCCTTGACATGGGCTCTTATAGGCGCTTCTCAGAGGCAGATGCACGCAGAGCAGATTTGGCCCCTACCACATTCCTCACTTCCTGTATCCAGCTACTGAGCTAAAGAGAAAAAACAGAACCACTCAGAATGAGGAATATTTTACACAAAGAAACCTGTCAGTGGCTCCTGCCAAGCTCCCACCTGCTCTGCGAGAGCTCAGGGGGTTATCGGAGCTCACAGCTGCATCTTCCATCACGCAGGAAGCTATCACTGGAACAGACGCGTCAACGCGAATAGCAGAAGGCATGACCTGAACAAACTGGGTCTTGGATTTCTCCACGCTGCATTCATTATGTTTTTTTTCCTTTGAAAGGCGGTCATTGAAAATATAAATATCTATTGCACTGCGTTTTAGAAGGACCTTACTGCACACAGAGGCAGACGATAACCCTTCTTCCATATGGATGAGGGCAGAGGGGCATCAGCTTTTTGACAGCTATCCAATGCTGTCTGCTGGCTACAACAGTCCCCTGGCTGTCTGCAGCCTTCGTAGAGCTGATATAGGAAATAGAGGAGTTTTCCAGCAGAGCACGATAAGGGCGCTTTGGAAATTCTTCCGCTCACCTACACAGGGCAGACAGCAACCCCAAAGGAGAGTAGGAGTTGGCTCAGGCAGAAAAGACCCCTCCGATCTCAGCTCATGAAGAAAACACCCCAGCAGTCCTCTCTGGACAGGACAAAGGTGGTAAAGAGAACACGGGGAAAAAAAATCAAAACCCCAGAGCTGGTCAAACTCCCCACTCAAACATGGCCACAGTTCTCCTGTCCAAACACTTCTTGCTTCCTATAAACCATGCCCCAGCAGAAGACTGTCCCTCCCAGGCTGGTGGGTCACCATGTCGGGGTCCTCTTGGGACTCCCCTCTCCCTGGCCGTAGGGAGCTGGTATAGGTTATTTAGGACAACTTCAGGAAACGCTCTATTACCTCTTGAAAACTCCAAGCAGCGCTTGGAAATCAGATATCTTGAAGCTGTATCAGGTCCCACTCCTCAATCACAAAAGAACTGCATGTGAGAGGACAGCTCAGAAGGACTATGGATTAGCTAGGCTTGGGGTTCCCCTCTCCATCTTAAACCAGAAGGTTGTCCACAAATCTCCAATGTCAGTCATTATCTGCAGAGAATTGCCAGCTGAGATGCTGCTTCCTTTCAAGAGGACAATATTTGAGAGTGAACAGGGCGTTCCCCAGTAGGATTTCAGTGGATCAAGAATAATTTCTGCTTAGAAGGGCAAAACTGCAGGATTTAAGCCTTCTCCCAGGACCGTAAAGGTTGGCTAAACACCAACAAAAAGCCCAAATCCCATGAACCAAAGCTGGCATTTTCTGCTTGCCCATCAGACTTTCAGAGAAGCAACAAGCAGAACACATTTCTTTTTGCCCCACTCAACCATGAACTCTTTAAAGCCGTAAATAAGTAAATAAATAAGCAGTAAGGTTCCCTGCTGGCTCAGTTCAGAAGACCTGGAACAAGCTGCTCATGCCGCAGCGGAGATTCATTCCCAAGCAGTCAGTCATACGGGCCCTCCACGTATGGACTGCACTCCAACCTATAGCAACTCCTTCCAAACCAGGGCAGACCCACCTCGAGCAGCCAGCGATGGCTGCTTCCACAGGGAGGCAGGCGTATCATTGATTTTTATTTTCTCTCCGATTTCACAATCTCAACCCTTTGGGGTGAAATGCCATTTTGAATTCAGCCAAAGTTCAGCTTCTTTCTGGAAGCGGTGGGATAAATTCTCTGCCCATTAGTAAGGCACTGGCTTTCTCATCCTGAGTATCTGTACCTTTCAAACACCTTCATGGACCCCATCGCCTGGTGCTTAGGCCAACAACCCCATCCCAGGGCAAAATTACTGGTATAGAACCAATTTTCTCCCCTTTTCACTGTACAGAGTGGCAAACTAGAAGCCTGAAGTCACCTACTGTGTTGTTTTCACAAGGAGGAGCTCCTTGCAAATCTGCTTCAGAGAAAGATCAGCGTGGCAAATCACTGTCAAATGTGGAACCCAGATACAGCTGGGTTTCAGATGCAATTTCCCGGCATTGGAGACCGTCAAAAGGTTTCAGACCGGGGATCTATTGCATGCAGGCATTCACGTACTCACAAACAGAGCTCGAGCTTCAAAAGGGGAAAAAACCCAACAGAAAACAGGAAAAGATGGTGGGGGAGGGAGACAGAAAACAAGAAAGGGGAAGAAACAAATGTAAAGATGTTTTCAGATTTTTTTCACGTCCTTGTATTAACACAGTGGACTATCAGCTTGGAGCTGCTTGAAATGCTCGATACTAATAATGCCCTTCTGTAAAGAGTGCTTGAGATGAAAGGAATTAAAATACCACCTGGCATTTGGTGAGCCCTGCACTTGTTAAGCGTGGAAGCTGGGCTGCTGCCAGGTGGGCTGCAAAGGATCTTCACTGCATCCTCTCCCAGGCGTGTTCTCTGCTCCGTCCGCACCTCCTGCGTGCCTGGATGCAGGCTTTTGCTCTCTAACAAATCGGGTTCACCTCCAGCAGCGCCGGTGAATTTAGTGGTTTGCCCGTGTCAGCCAAATTTGTTCTTGTCTTCTTCAGGATGACTAATGCAGCAAAGATGCAACCGTGATTTTGCATGCTGGAATTCAAGCAACGTAACTTGCCGTGAATCAGCAGGTATCTCTGTATCAGAGCTGGATTTGGCCTTCCTGACAAGCTCTCGTTGTTTTATCATATTTGCATGTAGGCAAGCAAAGACCGTTGACACCATCCCCCCAAAGGAGAATTCCTGATCCTGCCTCAGCCTTTGAGAATGGAAGATAGCCTTATCATTTCTTCTCATTTTCTCACTTTCTAGTCTAGCCTGTATATCCTAGACAGAGAACAGAGAGCCCATGTGAAAGGCTCCTTCTGTCGGCTCAGACAGAAACTGGGAGGTTTTCCAAGCCCAATTCTGTAGGCTCCAGGAGATCAGATTGTCTGGAGAAGGTCCGGGCACGTATCTGAACGTGCTTATTAAAGCAAAGCTGAACTCAGAAACTTGGTCTGTCCATCACTGCTTCATATCCCATTCTCACCAGTACCCACCACTCCTCCCCTTAAATGTGTGCTCCACTCTGAGCCCAAAGCCACCACAAGAATCTCCTGAATGCCACTTACCATAGAGAACAAAAGCAGTATTGCCAAGCTGTGCCAATTAACGAGGTTCTTGTTCTGTCTTGCAAACGCACTGGTAAAAGGGGCAGCAGTGCCTCAAATCTATGAGATATGCACTAATCTAAGCCAAAGGCAATTGCGTTCCAACCAAAATGAAAATACTCACAGGAAATCCACTTTGCATGCAATACATGCAGTTTTATTTGCAATCAGGTATTGGACTTGCTGCTCCCCAACTGAATTACTCCATAGAGCTTCTTGAGCTACCTGTGAGGCAATCAAATAAAGTTCATGCTCACCACTAAGCATGCTGGCTTTGCAGTTCCTGGGAATACCACACCCTCCTACAACCACTATCCGAAGCGGGATAAATAACGCTTTTAGCCACAGTTCAGGCTCCAGACAATAGCTTTTCATTGCTATGCCTTAACCCCAGTGGATCTTTTCAGAGCCCGTGATTCATTTCAGAGGCTGCTGTGGGGTTTTGTCCTCCCCGTCTGCCCTCTAGCTCCACTAGTGAATAAATCCCATTCTGCCAGATCAATCACAGTCGCTTTGCAAAATGAATGCAGGGGCTGCAGAGCAGGCAAGCGAGTTTGCAGTCCCGTCTCCCGAATTATACTCCAACAGGCTCCAGAATAGAAACAATCTACTTGATCGCAGTATCTACCCCAGCCCCATCTGGGCAGGATAAAGTCCTTTTCAAGCAAGCCAACTTGCTAATGTGCTGCAAAGGCAAAAGGCCTTTGGTACTTCAAAATACAGAGGAGTGGAACCACATGCCACTTCCCAGGGAGCGTTCAGAAGATGAGATGTGGTATACGTCAAATTAATGCCAGAATAACCACCGCAGTTGCTGACTCCAGAAAGCATATTCAGATCCTCCCACCCTCTCCCTGCATACTGTGCCCGGCTCCCGGCCCTGAGGTTGACAGAGCTGATTGCTCCAACGGTCAGGCTAACCAGAAGCCCTGCTACGGACACTCATACCAAACAGGTCTGTCTGCCTGCTGTCAGGGCAGGATTTCAATGTTGTGCCGGGCCAGTTAACCTGGGGTTTTGCTTTGTCTTCGCCGCTCCCCTGCCAGGCAGGAGATTGTGGTTGCAACTGCCAGGTTCGATTTGCAGGAGCTCATTTGCAATCCTGGCCAGAGTTCAGAGCCGTGGAGGTGGGAGGCCCTCTCACGCCTCCTGAACCGATTAGCCCCTGATGTCGATGGGCATGTAGGACAGCCGTTCCCACTGGATTGTAAAGCACTGACAGTTATTGCAGGGTCTGGGGCTGCAAGACAGGGCATTGCTCATTGCCCTCTGGCTCTGGACTGAAGGAACACGTGACACCCATCTTTGATCTTTTAATTTCTTTACACAGCATCAAACCACGTACTCAGCTTGCACGTTCTGGATCAGCATAGGAACATTGCAGCAGCCTGGGCTATCCTGGGCATCTGTGCATGCATCACAAGCAAACCAGAGCGATTGCCAGTGTGCTACAGTAATAAATTCGCCTCGCCACAATCTGACAGGCTGTCATATAAAACTGGAAGTCTTTGCAAAGTCTAGTGGTCAGCAAGCAGACAGTGGTTATGGGACATGCAACGTTCCCAGGCTTGAGCGATGGGGGGAAGACAGAGCAGCCTGTACTGGCCGGAGCGATACTAACAGCCACTGCGGGGATATAAAGTTGATAAGCAAAGACAGACCGATGTGATGGTGGTTAAAGGTCAGGCCAGGGGGCTTGGGGCGGCTTGTTACAGCTAAATGCTTCCTAGCCGGCACTCCCGCAGCCGCTGTTTTAAGCAACGCCAGCCACATTCACTGCAATTCAATTACAGTCTATAAAAGACGGGAGTAAATCTACTCCTCTGTTCGAGTGCTGACACTGCTTCTTCAAACCTGCCCCTGCCACGGTCCCCAGGCGCCGTGGCTGACACCCCGGGCCAGCTTTGCCTGTCCTGCTCCACCTACTCACGCCAAGGCGCCGCTCAACACCCTCTTCTGTAACGCTGCCACTTCCCTCCTCATCTCGCAACACGCTGCCCATCCTCTTCCACCTCCACAGATGGCCACATCCTGCCCTTCCTGTTTCACTCACCTGCCTGGTAAACATTGCCTAAAACCTCCTCTGGCTGTTTAAGAAGGACCTGAACTCCTGCAGGCTTTGGGGAGCGCTTGGTTACCACTGCAGGGACAAAAACGGTATCATCATTCACAAATACATAGGTACCACATAGACATGCACATAATCCTTGTCCCTGTCCAGGACCATGCCCAGCACTTTCTCCAGCGCTGGAGGGACCATATTTTATATCAGACACACGCTCATTTTCACATGTTTGGAGTACATGTCATGCAGCATCTTATCATCTGTTCCCAAGCTGTCTGCCTTCACAAATTTCATTTGCCTAGCTCCTTCGGTTGAACAATTTTCAACTGGCCTTATCTCCTCTCCAAAACCACATCCAAGACACCATCCTCATGGCCCGAGTTACTTGAACCTGCTCCAAACGCAGCATGGGAGCCTACCACGAGGCACACTTCGCATATGTGCTGAGGCAGAAGGACTTCAGGCAACAATCCCCTAATACTTGGGAAAATGAACAAAAAAAA